>CATIWO010195989.1:0-13089 GCA_949673435.1 Macaranga tanarius
CCGCCTACAGTGGCGACTCCACTGGGGATAGAGAAACTGATTCCAGTGTTTTATGTTTTATTATTTTTAATTATCTAATTATTTCTTCTGCATTTGCATTCACTATACCAAATCACACATTGCACACACAGTCCCTACTAATCTATAATGGTTGTTGCTTCGCTGCCTGTGTTTCATTCAAACCTGGTGGTGGAGTATATAGCCATTGTCACTCATAGTGTAGTACGTATAAGTACGTCGTTCGAACCCTTGAGTGGGGAGACGGAAAAAAAGTATATAACAGACTATGGGAGCCTTCAACTATACCCGAGACCCAGCCCATGTAGTGCCCTAGCAACTACCTTTAGGATTTTCCTAAATGCATGTGTTTTGTTACCATATAGTAGTCTCCTTCATAAAGCCCGAGCCTAATAAATGAACCATATTAGATTGGGCCCTGTCCTTCTATTATGGCCCGTTGTGTTGGACTTGGATTTTATGGAAGAGATATACTAATTATTTGTCCTGTCTCGAGAGATTTGCATGTACATCGATTTTATTATCCCCTGTTGATAATTAAAACTCAGACCAAAAAATCCTAGGACAAGAGACTGACCAATGAACACGTGTGTAGGAGGAATAAGGCTGGAAGGTTATATTTGAGACCTTATGTGTGCTTGCTTATCTGTATTTTTATTAAAACCCTTTAAATAGAACTGCATATCATGCATACACGTCATGCATATTTCTAACCCTTATCTTGCAGAAATAGATCCTTCATCTTCCGTTTGGACACGCACTCGTGAGGGCCGATTAGTCAGATCTGCACCTATTAGAATTACCCAACCTGCTGAGATTACTATAACAATGTCGGACAATCTTGATTTGGAAGCCTTTAGGAGACAATTGAAAGAAGAGATTGCTGCTGATACTAGAAACCTTATTCGGGAAGTGATGGGTGAAGTTCTTCAAACTGCAAGGGGGAAACAACCAATTGATTTGGATGAAGGGGAGACTACAGTTGGCAAACCTAGGGATCGGGATGAGGATCTGGAGACTGTATTAGCTGAGCCTGCTAGGCAAGAATTTCAAATTGCTGCAATCTCTGAGGAGCTATCCTGGGCCAAAGAGATGGAAAAAATGAGGTCCCAAATGTAAATGCTGATGAGGGGCAAGGACATGGATACGTCCATGGCCTACAGTGACATAGATTTTGTTAATCAAGAACCTTTGCCGAAGAAGTTCAAATTCCCTGACATGAAGAAGTACTCTGGTACCGAAGATCCACATTTGCACTTGAAGCAATTCATCATACATATGAAAATAACTGAGCTCACTATTTCTCAAATTGTGAAACAGTTCCCGCTGTCCTTGGAGGGTGCACCAATTCGCTGGTATTATTCTCTGGAACCTTATGTGCAAGCCAACTGGAAAGAACTGTGCTCTGCTTTTGTGAAGCAGTATGGGTTGAATTCCCAGATGGAGGTCTCGTTGAAGGGCTTGTAAAATACTAAGCAAAAATTCAACGAGTCTTTTTCTGATTACTTGACAAGATGGAGAGGTAAGCTAGCATAGATGAGGCAACGACCAGCTGAGTCTGACCAACTGATGATTGCTATTGATGGTTGTATCCCGCCACTTGCAAGAAAGCTGAATAACATGGGAATTAGGAACTTTGAAGAGATGTATAGATTTGGGGTACAGAAAGAGGGTGATGTGGTCCAGGAAAAGAATTACTTCGGAGGAAGATCCAGAAACAAGGAGGGGCCATCCAGTAATATCCAGATCAATGCTATTGATCGGCCCCGCAAGTTCTCTAATTTGGGAAGACCTCTCTCTAAAGTTCTTGATAAACTTATTGAAAAAGGACTCCTTCGCCCCTTACCACCACCAAAAACACCATTTTTTAACGCCAATCCAAAATTTTACTGCAAATACCACCAAGTCATCGGGCATGACACTGACCAATGCACCCGCCTCAAACACGATATCCAAGAACTTATTGATTCTGGGAAACTAGTTGACCCGGAAACCAAAAAACCAAACACTCAAACCAACCCTTTGCCAAATTACCGAAATACCCCACCTCTAAACTAACATGTCTTAATGATTGGCACTGGATTGACTGAAGAGCAAGTGCTGAATTCCTTCCTTGATCTTGAAAAACATCCTGAACCTACCCGACCCACCAAACCGAAAACCACTTATGAAAGGGATCTCTCCGTGAACATGTTGGATATCTGGTCTTCTGACGATGAGGACATTCAGGAAAAGATTGATGTTTGGGAAGGTGAAAGGGACTGGGCAGTTGAACATATAGCGGAGCATGTGGCAGCAACAAAGGCAAATAAAAAGAAAGGGTCAGTTACAGAAGAGGCTAAGACTGAGCAGAAGATTGAATCTGAGAAAGAGGAGCCGAAGAAAGAACCACCTATGAAGACGATTTCTAGTATTTGGGAATTATTGATGTAGTCCAAGATTCACCGTGATGCCATGGTTCAAGTCTTACTTGAGAGGAAGGTTTCTGCTGATACAACTCCTCAACAGTTGGTGAGTTCCTTGATGCAGAAGCCTGAGGGGGCAATAATGTTCACTGATGAAGATCTGCCTCTTAAAGGGAGAGAGCATTACCGTCCTTTGTTCATTAAAGTTGAGATCAAAGGAAAGTTAACTTGCTGTGTGATGGTCGATAATGGGTCAGCCATTAATGTTTGCCCTTTGAAGATACTGCCGAGGCTTGGTTTGATTGCTGCTGATATACAACCAACTGATGTAATAATCAAGGCTTATGATGATACTAAAAGGTCGGTTAAAGGTACATTTAAAGCCTTGGTCAAAACTGGTCCCATTGAAGCTTGGGTCACTCTTCATGTGCTTGACATTCCAGTTACTTTTGTTGTACTCTTGGGAAGGCCTTGGTTCCATCCTCTTTGAGGAATTCCTTCCACTCTCCATCAGAAGATTAAGTTTCCTTATGAGGGGAAGGTTGTGTCCATTTTAGCTAAAGTTGAGGCTGTTATCGTATCTCTGAAGTTGGCTCCCAAGAAAGTTCCGCTGAATCCGGGGTTTGAAGTCTGCATGATCTACGAAGACTCCATGGAAGAGAAAATACTGAATATGTTGAAAGGGATGAACTTTATGCCTGGAATGGGGTTAGGAAAGAATCAAACTAGACCTCCAGAATATGCGCAAGCGAAACTACAAATTTTAAACTATGGACTGGGATATCAAGGTGAGAAGGACGGACCTGACAGTAAGGGAAAATGGACACTCTAGGAGAAGTTTGTGAAGGAAGGAAACTATGCTCCCTACAAAGGAAAACCCGAGCCCTTGTTTATGGAGGGAAGAAAGATCCCTGGGTTTAAAATTTTTGTGGATTATCTGGGAGAAGAAAGTGTGGAGGAGCCTACAGTAGAAAATTTGATAGTAGATGAACAAGTTGATGCTGCTATTGTGGAACTTAAGAAGGATGTTGAGGATATTACTAAGAACTCCAAAGGGAAAGAGGCTGCTGCTGAAGGAATGAAGGATGTTGCTGGAGATGCGGGCCAGAGCGAGGATGCTGCTATGGATCTGGAAACCTTTGTTTAAAACTCTTTTATTAATGTGTCTGATGACTTTGACATTTCCCTTTCCAATTTGTTTGAACTTGATGGTTTGTTCTTTTCTAAAGTTGATGCAATGAAATCTGATTTTGCTTACTTGTGTGATGTCTTACCTAATGATTATATTCATTGTGATGATCATTTTATGCATATATTTGACATTAATTCTACGTAAACCATTGCATTTTATTTAGGCACAATTGAACATCCTAAAAACATAACGATTGCTTCTGATCTTTCTCCTGAAGAGAGTGAAAAAATGAAGAAAATATTAATAAAAAGACAGAAAGTGTTTGGTTGGGGTTATGAGGATATACCAGGGATAGATCGCGAGATTGTGGAACATGAGATCCTAACTTATCCTCACATTTCACCAGTCAAGCAGAAAAGAAGAAGGTTAAGACCTGAATGGGCCCTCCCAATTAAGGAAGAAGTCGAGAAACAATGGAAGGCATGATTCCTTAAGGTGGTTGATGATACAAAATGGCTTGCTAATATAGTACCGGTACTGAAGAAGGATGGAAGAGTAAGAATGTGTATTGATTACCGGGACTTAAACAAAGCATGCCCAAAAGATGATTTTCCCTTGCCTCACATTGATACACTGGTGGATAGTACAGCTTCAAGTGCTATGTACTCCTTCATGGATGGATTTTCAGGATACAATCAGATCAAGATGGCCAAAGCAGATAAGCTGAAAACCTCATTCATAACTGAGTGGGAATTTACTGTTACTTAGTGATGCCATTCGGATTAAAAAATGATAGGGCAACATATCAACGGATGGATACGACTTTGCTGCATGACATGATCCATAAGGAAATTGAGGTGTATATGGATGATATAATGGTTAAGTCTCTTACTTGAGAAGGGCACTTCGAAGCTCTAGACAAGTTCTTGTAAAGAGCTGAAAAGTATAATTTGAGGCTGAATCCAAAGAAATGTGTATTCGGGGTTGCTTCCGGTAAACTGTTGGGTCACATAGTCAGCAAGAGAGGGATAGAGGTTGATCCAGATAAGGTAAAAGCCATTAGCGAGATGCCAGTTCCAAAGACAGAGAAGGAAGTAAGAGGGTTCATTGGACGGTTACAGTACATCAACCGGTTCATAGCAAAGTTAACCACTATTTGTGAGCCGATATTCAAGCTTCTTAGAAAGAATCAGCTAGTGGTGTGGGATGATCGATGTCAGCAGGCCTTTGAAGCGATTAAGAGATATTTGATGAATTCGCCTGTGTTATAACCTCCAAGACCGGGAAAGCCGTTGATTTTGTACCTAGCCATTGAAAAGGAAGTTGTGGGGGCAATGTTGGCACAAGAAGACGAGAATGGGGTAGAACATGTTGTGTACTATTTAAATAAGAAGTTTCTGCCTTACGAAGTTAACTACAACTTGGTGGAAAAGACATGTCTATCAGTTGTATGGGCGGCTAAGAAACTTCGGCACTATTTCCAGTCTTACAAGATCCAAGCAGTGTCAAAGCATGATCCTCTAAAATATCTTCAGCAAACTCCTTCACTTACGGGAAAGTTGGCACGATGGTTAGTTTTACCCACAGAATTCGATATTGAATATCTGTCCAGAAAAGTGATAAAAAGAAGAGCTGTTGCGGAATTTCTAGCACAAAATCCCAAAGATGATGAGCAAGAATGGGAGTGGGAATTTCCTGATGAGCATTTGAGAGCTATTGAGAAACAGGGATGGCGCATGTACTTTGATAGAGCAGTTAATAGCAAGAGGGCAGGAGCTAGAGTGATTTTAATAATGCCTGAAGGTGAGATGATTCCCATGGCTAAAAAGCTTGAGTTTGAAGTGACTAATAACCAAGCAGAATACGAAGCATGCATATTTGGGTTAGAATTTTTAAGGAATTTGGGTGTAGAACAGATAACAGTGTATGGGGATTCAATGCTGGTGGTGAAGCGGGTTTCTAAAGAATGGGAGGTTAAAGAGGATAAATTGAAACTTTATATGAATTATTTAGTCACTATAATATTGTCATTAAACCAATGCAAATTTGTACACTTACCTCGAGAGGACAATCAAGTTGCAGATGCTCTAGCTACATTAGCCTCAATGTGGGAAGGTACTCCCAAAGCCTCAGCTAAGCTGTTAGTTTTGGTAAAATCTAGAACTCCGTGTTATGAAGAGATAAGGGTAATACCGATGGGACCGGCAGAGAAGCCATGGTTTTATGATTTGCAGAGGTACCTCGAAACTGGACAGTTTCCTTAGGATGCAGATAAGAAGGAAAAGATGTCATTAAAAGTATTATCTAGACAGTTTATTAGTCATCTTGGTATGCTGTATAAGAGAATGTCGACTGGGATACACTTGCGCTGTGTAGATAAGGAAGAAGCTCAGACGATTATGGAAGCTGTGCATGCAGGTGTTTGTGGGCCCTATATGAATGGAACAGTTTTAGCAAAGAAGATAACTCATCAGGGGTACTTTTGGTTAACCATAGAGTCAGATTATGTCAAGTTTATGAAGAAATGCCACAATTGCCAAGCTTACAGGGATGTTAGTCATCTACCTTCGATGGAACTTCAAGGATTAACCTCTCCCTGGCCATTTGCGGCTTGGGGAATTGATATAATTGGGGAAATAAAGCCAGTTGCATCAAATAGACATCGATATATTGTGGTGGCAGTGGATTATTTTTCCAAATGGGTCGAGGCTGAGTCATTCACTTCAGTAGGGTCGAAACAAATGGCAAGGTTTATTGAAAGGAATATAATTTACTGATATGGGTTACCCCACCATGTTGTGACTGATAATGGGGTACAATTTCAATCAGAAACGGCTGCTTTGCTTCGGCACTACAAAATTGAGCATCATCGGTCGTCTCCTTATCGCCCTCAGGCTAATGGTGCGGTCGAGGCTGCAAACAAGAACATTAAGAGGATCTTGGCCAAAATGGTGGAGAATTATAAGGATTGGTTTGAATTCCTACAGTTTGCATTGTGGGGGTATAGGACGACTGCAAGAACATCTACCGGGGTCACACCTTATTCATTGGTATATGGTTGTGAAGTAGTGCTGCCAGTGGAAGTAGAAATTCAATCTCTAAGGGTTTTGTTGGAAACCAAGATCCCTGAGTATCAATGGGTGGAAAGTAGATTGGCACAGTTGACGCTGCTAGATGAAAAGAGATTAAAAGCCATGTATCATATGCAGTTATACTAAAAGAGGATCGCCAGAGCTTACAATAAAAAGATCAAGCCGGGGAAGATAAAAGAGGGTGAATTAGTTCTAAAGCATACAAAGCCACTGCTTACCGATCTAAGGGGAAAGTTCAAGCCGAATTGGGAAGGTCCATACCTCGTAAAGAAGATATTTTCGAAGGGTGCATCCATTTTGTCTGATCTGGAAGGGAATGAGTTCAGAAATTCCATCAACCTGGACAAACTCAAGAAATACTTTATGTGAAGTCTCGCTAAGGAGAAAACCTCAAGAAAGAGGCTGTCTAGTAAAAAAAATCCTGCTAGGTTGAAAACTCCGCAAAGGAGCAGCTTAGGCAAAAATTAAGGAAAAATAAAAGGAGAGAGAGAGAATAAAATAATTGGCTGAAAAACTTACAAGGGCAAGCCATCCAATAACAAGAGAAATATCAGAAGCAGTCAGTATGTACAATCGTGCTTATTTTAAATAAAATTGATTGCACTTATTCTTATCAAATGTTGCATTAAATATTTATTATATTGTGCTTAATTAAAAGAAAAGGAATCACATAAGACAAGCTGAGTTCGATAAAGTTGCAGAAACTGAAAGAAGAAAATAAATCTAAGTCCTTTTCTTTTTGTTTTTCCTCATTTCCTGCATGCTAATCCTAAATAAATTCCTAGTCTTTTGATGCATCATAAATTCATTTTGTTCTGTTTGTTGTAATTGGATCCAAGCCTTGTAGTGATCGTCAGTCGTGACGTCCCCATCCAGTGAGATGTTGCGCCTAATGGTGCGGCGAGGCCAGGTTGCTGAAAGGTTCTCTATAAAGTTCTGAGTCAGAGGGCCAGCTTAAAAACCATTGGTAGGTTCTACAATCAACTATTTTTCTCCATACTGGCGATAGAGTCGAGCAGGGTAATAGAACGAACAGAAGTTCAAACCAGCAAGAGGAACATAGTGGGTATAAGTTCTAATGGTCACATGTGTGATGTTCCACCAGGGACACATCCACCGAACTCCGATATCTGGAAAGTTGGCTAACCATTCTTTTAGGTCAGCTGGGAGTCTCTGTAATGCACGAGTCCGCACCTGCTTAGGCTTATACTTTATAATGTTCTGAGGAGGTGCCAGCAGGTTCAGTTTCTCCTGGAACCAAATCTGCAAAACATAGAGGAGTCAAGAAAAAAAAATGATGTTCCTCCAGTAACAGAGGACTCCCAGCAAAGTGATGTGTTGTGAATAGATTGTCCAGACCAGTCAAAGTTTCAGCGAGAATAACAGGTATGAGATTGAATCCAGACTCCACTTGGTCAAGAATCTGCATAATCTTCAAATCACAGTCACCTGAAGGGGAAACTAACGGAAACTTGGCATATAAGCAGAATGCAACCATCCATGGCCAGTACACTTCAGTATTATTGATGGCAATAGCAGCTTTCAGAAAAGAATCGAAGATAATCCCATTTCCTGAAACATGTGCTAAAGATAACGAAGGGGGGATGTTGAATAGTCGGGCCATTTGTTGCCGGGTAGCTTCGTCATTAGGTTTGTTGACTGGAGGAACAAAAATCTGTGTAGATGAATCATCTGGGTAACCCAGAATTGCCCCAAACTCCTCAGGTAAAGGGCAAATCTCAAAACTACTGAACCTAAAGACATGATTTTGTGGATCCTAGAATTGGGCAACGGCATGGAGGAATGGGTAATTGATTCTGCTCAGATGAAGGGATCTGAAGACAGACACATGGAACGGATTCAATTTTTGCCAGCTTTCTCCATCTAAACTTTGCAAGACGGGTCGGATCAATTTTAGATGATGTTCTGACATGTTTTTAGTGCAACTTTAGTGTTTTTGGGAGTGATAGTCGGTTGTGGCTTGAAATGATTGATAGGGGGGTATTTGTAGGTTTTTCGGAATGGACATAATTGGAACATCTCAGGATTGAAGCCATAGAGGCGCACGCAACACCGAAGAGGCGCACGCCTCTCTATCTTAGATACGCACACCTCTTTGATTCAGAGACGCAAAAGAATGAGTGTGAAGGGGCGCATACCTCATATAAAGAGGCGCACGCCTCTATGGAATAGGAACGCACGCCTCTTCCTATGTTCCTTTTTGAATTTGTACCTATTTTTATGAGAAATCGATGTGATGTTGATTAGAGCTACCTGCATTATTGCACATATGAACAGAATAAACACAGAAATGAATAAAATGCATTTTTTTAATGTGTCCAATCCAAAAATATTTTGTACATAAAAATGTGAGTCCCAAAAAAAATATCCTAAAGTCTATCATCTAACTAAATCCCTAGCCTACTCCTCCTCGGACTTTGTCTCCTCATTGTCCTCCTCATCCTCTCCAGCAGTCTCGCCCTCAGCATCCTCCTCGTCATCAGCTGAACTATCCTCAGCATCCTGAACACCAAGTGATGGAGGGTGATCTACAGTGGGGGCTACTTTATCATCAGTCTCCATGGCATCATCGTCTTCATCTCCACTTGCAACCTGGAGGTCTGCCAACTGCCTCTCCAGTGAGAGAATCTTGGAATCAAGTGTTGCATAATGCGCCTGTCCAAACATGAAAGAAAAAGGTAAGTAAATATCATGAAGAGCATTCATACATATAGGATAGGTTTAATGATGGTTTACCCTCCACTCCTCTGAGACCTGGAATGTGAGGTCTCGCTGGGCCTCTAGTAAGCCAAAGATGTGCTCGCCCTGTTCCCTCAAAATCTGTAGGTATAAAAATTCAATTATTGTTAGTTTTAAGGAGTAACAAGTTAAAGGAAATATAAAGTATGGGTTACACTCACATGTGTAGTAGTGGGAGCCACAAAGGATGGACAATCCTCAAGATTCGGAGTCATAATAGCCCGGGATAGTCTCCCACCGGTACCCCAATATTTGGCAGTAGGCTCAAGAAGATATGCGAAAAAACCATGCACAAATGAGGGTCCAGCATCAGGAACCCTCCTTGGGGGAGCATGTGAGGTGCTGGGACCGACATCTGTAGTCCTCCGAGGTGGAATATAGGATGTACTGGGCCTATCCTCAGTAGCAGGAGAATGGACTCTGGCCCGCTGTACAGGGCGCTCTCCTGATGGTAGAAACCTAATATGGAGACCGGGGCCTCTCTGATGAAGCTGTAACATAATTAAAGTTAGAAAACTAGCAATGATTGAAGTATTGAGTATTGAAAGGAAATAAAGTGTACATGGGGGACTAATCCGGGTAGTGGAAGTGCAGGCAGCAGTTGGTCCCTAATGAATGTCATATAAGCATTTGGCTGCCTCGCAGCAGTCCGACGGATGGCAGGAGATCCTCGCAAGGCCCGTCCTAGCTCCTCCCCTGTCAACTGATGAGCCCAGAGCATGACATGAGGAGTCATAAGAACATGTCTCTGACCAGGGCCTAAACTCCAATCCAATATACGCTCCCTTAGATAATACATCCACTGGAAGGGGCCTATCAGAAGTATGGTCCTCCCGGCTACACGTCTCGATCAGACTATAGCCTCACTCCAAGTCTCAGGCGGCCCCCATGGAGTTCTCACAACCTGATTAAGAAAATACACCAGGTGAGTTCAATTTGTATACGTGCTAAACAAATTCCTAATTAGTTTTGTTTTCTTTGTAGGTACCTCTCTCCATGGAAGGGTGCTGACATAAACGCGGTGGATATGCACCTGAGACATCTGCCGGCTCCCAGTGCGACTGGAACCCCACCGGCTCAATAAGGGGAATGTCCCAGCAGAGGGTGCTACACCTCATATCAAGCGCAGCTCTAATCCCCACACCTATAAGATAAAGAAAATCATGAAATGAATATAGAACAAAAGAAAAGAAAAGAAAAAGAAGTAGAAAAAAGGGATGAAACTCACATGAAGGGCATGCCAAAAGCCACATAGTCAGTGAGCTCCTCGAATGAAGTCGTCCATGCTCCAGTAGAGGTATGAAAGAGCGGCAGACCCCCAGTCATAAGTATGGATGAGATCCACATCTCGGAGAGCCATCAGGAGCACAAGATCCACCGAGCTGGCTACATCACAGAATAGGGTGGTGCCTAGGAGGTAGAAAGTGAAAGCTCGGACCACCTGATCTATCTCCCGAGGAGAAGTGATGCCCTCTACAACAATGGTCGAGTAGTGCGTGAGAATCGAGTCAAATTTGACTGTGTGGGTGGCCTTCATGGCAGGAACCATACCCAATAGTCGCTCGATGTAAGCAGCACGATCGGGAGTCATAGGTACCAGACGCCTATCAAATGGGACTGGCACGGCAGCATAAGCTACTCCAGTAATCACCGCAAAAGCTACTGGGTCCAGTGTCAGCTCGCCAATGGGCAAATGGAAGGTGTGTGTCAAATCCATCCACCGCTCCATCAAAGCATATAATCCGTTGAGGTTGTGACGACCAACAACGGTGGGCAGCGCAAGGATGAAAGGCCCAAAGCCTGTCTCTCGAATCCTCTCCTGGATCACGACGGTCATACCATCGTACCACTCACGGGCACCGGTAATGTTATTAGCACCCTTCAGAGAGTGCTGGTCGAACTACAGGAAGTATTGAATGAGTTTTTTATTGCTAAAGCGGATTAATAAATTTCAAAAAGAGCATTTTTGGCCATAGAGGCGCACATTCCTACGCATAGAGGCGCATGCCTTACTACAGAGGCACACGCCTCTACGCGTAGAAACGCATGCCTCACATTGCAGAGTCATACGCCCCTATGCAGTAAAAGCGCCATGCCTTTTAACCGAAGAGGCGCATGTCACTGCACAGAGGCGCATGTTTCACCATAAGGGCGCACGTGTCACCGAAGAGGCGCACGCCTCATCGAAGGGATGCACGCCTCTATAACACGAACAACTGAGAATTAAAAATCCCAACAATTCAATTTTACCTAGTTTTCCCATGATTTTTCGATTGATTAAGCATGCATATACCTATATCTAACTGACCTAGTATTTTGTTTGAAGAAAAAACAGATAAAAAATGACTAACCTCTCCTGTAGGGCGCGAACAGATATGCGTCTGGAGAGATGGTATGAGAGGGATGTCCTGATCCGGATCGAAGCCCAAAGAACGAGGCGCCCAAGCCTCAAGAGCGACTTTCGGCCATGCAGGAAGGTCGGGTGTGCGCTCGAATGATGGGTCCATAATTTCAGAAGGAAAGGGTAGTGTTTTGGAAGGAAGAAGGGAAAAGGGCGCGAAGTTTTGAATATGAAATAGGAAAAGAAAAAGAAAAGTTTAAGTTTATATATAACTTTGACAAATTACCAGTTTGGTCCTTCATAGAAAAATTACCTTTTGGTACCTAAAGTTAACTAATACTTTAAACTTATATTTGCAGTAGGACAATGCATGGATTGTGTCCTAAAAATTTGAACTTCTTATCTCAGGATAAAAAATTTGAGCCTCAGGGTTCAAACTTCGAATCTCTGGATTCACAAATCGAACCTCAGGGTTCAAAATTCAAATCTCTGGATTCACAAATCGAACTTCAAGGTTCAAAATTTGAATCTCTAGATTCACAAATCGAACCTCAGGGTTCAAAATCCGAACCTTAGGATTCAAAATTTGAATCTCTGGATTCACAAATCTAACCTCAGGGTTCAAACTTCGAATCTCTAGATTCACAAACTGAACCTCAGGGTTCAAAACCTGAACCTCAGGGTTCAAAATTCGAACATCAGGGTTCACAAATTATCAAATCTTAAAATCGAACCTCAGGGTTCCCAAATTGAATCTCCGGGTTCAAATATATCCTTTTATGTTATTTTTTAAAAATACCGATTTTAAAATTTGCTTTTAACCGATTTTTCAAAAACCAAGGGGGCAAACTGTGGACACATGGTCTGGCCCGGCCCGCGAGGTAAAATTCCAATGATGAAGGTTTGTAATTAAGCCCAATTTGCTAAAGAAATGGATTCAAACCCACTTGTGAGAGAACCCAAAATCATGACAAGCCTAAATACCTAGCCCAACCCATAAACCAGTATCTTCGGCCTAAACCAAGTGAAAGCCCATCGAAGCTCATTTTTCTTCTAAGAGGCGTACGCCTCCTTGATATAGAGGTGCACGCCTCTTTAATGTAAAGGCGCACGTCTTTGTCAGCAGAGATGCACGTCTCTTTAACACCTGTAGTAAAAAAACTTAAGTTACAGAACGTGAATCGCTCCACGTTCTGTAATGCTGCATTAACTCCCAACGTGGGGAGTTAATGGCAGGAAGAGAGGAGCTTCAGGGCACTATAAAATAGGAAAGTGAGGGTCTTTTAGGAGGATATTTGGCTGGAAAAAATTTAAGAAAAAAAGACAGAGAGGAGAAAAATA
>CATIWO010195996.1:0-16870 GCA_949673435.1 Macaranga tanarius
GAGAATAATATCTTACACTAAATATATATAATTCTATTGTACATGATAGTAATATTAATATATATCAAGTTCAAGCCTATATATATATATATATATATATTAACACAATTGACAATATCTAGCTTACATCAAATCAAAAAGTAAATTAAAATTTATACAATTCTATGTAATAATTTAATTTAATTTATTTTAAATTGAATAAACATTGAATAAATGAGTTTAAAATTGAATTATAATATTGTTAATTCAATTTAAAATAAAATAAAATTAAATTATTACATAGAATTGTATATTTTTTACTTTTTGATTTCATGTAAGCCAGATGTTGTCAATTGTGTTAATATATATATATAGGCTTGAACTTGATATGTATTAATATTACTATCATGTACAATAAAATTATATATATTTAGTGTAAGATATTATTCTCAATTGTATTAATAGAATCGCATATATTGATACATAGTTTTAGTATAACTTACATGTTAGTCAAATATTTGGATAATAGTTTCATGTAAACTATATATATTAAATTTAAATATTAATAGAATTAGATTTACAAAATTTTCATATACATAGTTTATTTAATTTATTTCATATAGTTTATATAAAACTATTATCCTAATAAATGCTTTTTGACAAATAATAGGTTGGACTAGTTACTAGTATTTAACATATGCTATTATTCAAATAATAATAATAATATAAAATATGATATTAATCTCAAAAAATAAAAAATAAAATACTAAATACTAATTGAAGTTTATTTAATTTAAAATGTAAATTTTTTGTTATAAAAATATTCAATTAATACATTAAAAATTTTCCAATATATATTTTTATATATATATATAAACGGGTTAATACGTGTTTAAACGAGTTAATAATTACATGTTTATTAAACGTGTTAATACATATTTAAACGAGTTAATAATTAATCGTGCAACCCGTTTATTAAATATATTTATACATGTTAAAACGGGTTACACGGGTTCAACTTGTTTATACATGATTTTATTTGTGTTTTAAACGGGTTGACCCGTTTATGACCCGAATCCGTTTATACTAAATCCAAACCCGTTTAACTTCGTGTCTTGTTGTATCGTTTAAACAGGTCATGTCACATATTGTCAGCCCTATCTAGATTGCAAATGAGTCCAGCTAGGGGTGTGCATGGTTTTCGAATTGACCGAACTGATCCAATTTGGTTCGGTTTGATTTCTTAGCATTTTTTAGTTTTTCAAAATTTGGTTCGGTTCTATTCGGTTTTGTATCTGAAAAATTTGGTTAACCCAATTAACCAAACTAACTGAATTTTTATTTTTTTATATTCCAATAATTTTTTAAAAATATAGAATAATTGAATATAAACAATACAAAAATAATTAATATTTTTAAAAATTTCAGTTCAGTTTGGTCGGCTTAGTTTTTTATGATAGAAATTTTAGTTCAGTTCAGTTTTATGATTGGTTCGGTTTTTAATTAACTCATTCCGGTTAATTTAGTTTAATCAGAAAAACCTTCCAAAACCAACTGAATCGACCGATTGCACACCCCTTAGTCCAGCTGTTCGTGAGCAACTCAGAGTTCGATTTGATAAAAATTCATTCGAACTCATATAAGAACTCAAATAATTCAAAGCTTGACTCGTGAATAAACTCAAATAAAAGTTCACGAGTTACTTGTAATTTTAATGTATTAATAATTTGATTATATATATAATATAAATTTTTATTCTAAAAAATATTATTAGAATAAAAACATAATTTCATTAAAATATTATAATTTATTTAGTAAATAATTTATTTTAAATTTTTTATGTATAATTTTAACTTATAATTTGCATTTTTTAAAATTTCTTTTATAACATCCGTGTCCTTGAACCGGATTATTGTTTATTAATAACAATTGAGAATTTTATTATTAGTTTATTTACGATGATGATTAGAGATAATTGTCAATTGTTTGAATAAATGATTTGGAGTTTGATTATTTCGTAATTAAGTCAATATTTGATAGAGATTAAGCTTGTGGCATTGAATTGAAGTTGATAAGAGATTTTATCGTTTTGAGATGAGAACAAGTGAGAAAATAATATAAGGCATTATAATTTGATTATATTAAATAAGGTTTAAGGGTGTAATTGGAAGAAAGAAAGGACTAAATTGTAACAAGTGAAAATGAGTGGATTGAGAAAGAAAAAAAGAAAAGAAGAAGGATCAAAGGGGTAAGATTGAGAGTTGTTGGAATTGTACAGTGAAAGGTATGGAGAAAGAAGAAAATAAAGGGGAAGAGAAGAAGGAGTAATCGGCAGAAGCAAAAGAAGGAAGAAAAAGGAAGAGAAAGAAGAGAAGAAAAGAAGAAGAAGAGAGAGAAAGTGTTCTAGAAACCTAGAAGCAAAATTCAGTAAGAAGAAGAGGAATCCGCAGGAGAAAATTGTGAGTGGTTTGATCTTTTTCTTCTTCTTCCTTTTTGCTTTGAATTTTGGAGAGAAATGTTGAGTTCATGTTGTTTGAATGGTTTTTCTTAGATTTAGAACTTTTCAAGTATTTTTTAGAGTGTTTATTCACGTATTGAAGTTATATATGTGATGTTTAGTATCCTAGTGCCAAAAATTTGAAAATATAACCGTTTTTCTGCATTTTCACGTTTGTGATCGAGTTTTCTAGGTTACAGAGGCGCACACCTGATCGTAGAGGCGTGCGTGTGTTTGAGAAGAGGCATACGCCTCTCTGAAGTGTCTGGCGCCCCATTGGAAGAGGCATGCGTCTTTGGGGAAGAGGCGTGCACCTCTGTACCTGTGACACATGTCTCTATGACAGAGGCATGCGCCTCTGCACACTGTCACACACCCCTGTGACCTGTTTCGCGACTCGTTTGACTGTAAACTTTAACTTTTTGATTGGTACCTTGAACCGAACAATAGAATACTGTAACTGAACATAAAAATAGTTGAAAAACAACTTCTAATGAGGAATTGACCTAATTTGTAAAAGTCTCAGACAAAGAGACTAAATCTCTGTGATTAATAGATTAAGAATATCCCAACTGGCAGATGATGCCTTTGCAAAAATAAATATTAATGCCAATGATTGATAATGTGAATGAGTATATATATGAGAGTATATATATGTATATGTATATGGGATGAGTTGGGAATGTTGAGCTGGCAACTCGTTGATAACTGTCTTTGGGACAACGCAGGGATCCAGAGGTGCCTTTGGGGCGAATACTTGTAGTTTATATGTATGCATACGATGATATTGAAATGAAAATGTGTTTTGGCTAGTGTGACATCTTTAAACTCATTTAAGCTCATGAACAACTTGTAAAACTAAGTGTCATAATAAACTCGCCTCGTTTACAACCCTACATACACTAAATAAAGTTAAAGGGATTTAGTATAAAAAAGGTTCGGGTTATAAATAGGTCAACTCGGTTAAAATACGAATAAAATCGTATTTAAATAGACTATATCCTTCTAACTTGTTTAAACACATATTATTCTGCAAATTCACACACACACACATACACACACACACACACACACATATATATATATGGGATAATTACATAAAAAACTCCAACCTTTTATAGCCTTTTTAAATTAAACCCTAAATAATTTTTTCTTACAAAAATAATCACCAACTATAAAAATTTGACAAATAATACCATCTGTCTGTTTTAGTTAACAGAAAGCTGATGTGGCTATCACTTTTTGGTTTGCCTCAGTTAAGTAGAGCTCCACAATTGCTTATATATGTTGCTTTGAAGTAATATTTTTTTTAATGTTTGGACAACATAAGAACACTCGGGGTTTAGGGTTTTGTCATTTTTCAGTCAGCACGAAATTGTTTGGACAACCTAACAGTTAAGAATTTTATTTTAAAATAATTTAAAAAAATTATTGGATTGTCCAGTCATCAATCCAATAAGCAATTGTGGGCTTCATTCAACTAAGACAGACCAAAAAGTGGCTATCCATTAACTAAAACTGACGGATGATATTATTTGCAAGATTTTTATAGTTGGTGGTTACTTTTGTAATAAAAAATTAGTTAGGGTTTAATTTGAAAAGGCTATAAAAGGTTATGGTTTTTTATGTAATTTTTCTTATATATATATTTATTTATTGTTAAATAAAATATTATTCAATATTAAGTCAATATTTTGTTAAATAAATTTAAATTATTAAATATAATTAAAATTTATATATCTATAATATAATTATATATTTTTATTGTAAATTAATATTGTCAATTGTGCTAAAAGAAATTCATCGTTATATATTAATATTATTATTAAAAAAAATTATAGTGTAAATTAGCATTCATATTAAGTATTATTGCTAATTAAAGAT
Source organism: Macaranga tanarius (assembly GCA_949673435.1). Lineage (NCBI taxonomy): Eukaryota > Viridiplantae > Streptophyta > Magnoliopsida > Malpighiales > Euphorbiaceae > Macaranga > Macaranga tanarius. The sequence continues at coordinate 4,361 of CATIWO010195996.1, forward strand.
AATTTAACTATTAAGTAAATGTTATATAATATTTAATTTAATATTAAATGAATAAGCATGATAAAAATATTGGAAAAATGTCCAAAAATGACTCTAATATTTACGTTAATTCTCACTTTAGCACTTCATATTTTTTGAAGTATAATTTTATTTTTATAAAATTGTTTCTAATAAATTCTTTTCTAATTATGTAAAATTTTTTAAATTAATTTTTATTACTTATAAAAAATTAATGATACAATATTTATTTATTTATATATTTTTTAATTATTTTATATAAATTTTATTGATTATAACAATTTTTAAAAATATTTTTACATTAATGGTTTATTTATTATCTTTTATTTACCAAATAATGTTAATAATTTAATTATTACACTTGTAACTGTTATTCCCTTGATAATTACACCTGTAATTGTCACACTTTATTTTTTTTTAACTCCCATCCAAATGTAGTCTTAGAATTAGTGAATTCTACTAACAGTGATCATAAATATTATTTATAAAAAAGGCTTAAATATACATGTGGGCACCACGGTTTAGCCGGCCCGAAAAGAAAGGTCCAATGATGAAAAATGGCGGCTAAAGCCCAATTGTCGAGGAACCGGACTCTTAACTCTTTTTAAAAAAATTTCTAAGTTAAACCCATCAGGACAAGCCCATCAGGACAAACCCATCAGAACAAGCCCGTTTGGGCTTTGAAGGCCCAGAGGCGCCGCCTGTTCACCAAAGAGGCAACACCTATTGATCGTAGAGGCGGCGCCTCTTCGATCTGTAATGGAAAAAAATTAAAGTGGCTTAAATGGTGGAATGTGGGTCGCCCCACATTCCAGAAACCTCTCTCCCACGTTCATAGGAGAGAGAGAAGGAACATTTAGGGTTGTTTTTAAGCCCTATAAAAGGAAAAAGGATACAAAAGGGAGGGGATTGGCAACTTTGAGCAAATAAAATAAAAAAAGGACAAAAAAAAAGAGGAAAGCAAAAATTGAGAGCAGAAATTAAACAAAGGGGAAGGAGTCCGGAGTCCAGAAGTAAGAAGGTTTATTAAAACACCACTTCTGAAGGTCCAACTAATTTCAAATCCAACTTTTCAGTAAATCTTCATCTTCTTTTGGCTTTTGTTTAAATTTTCATTTCATTTTAATTATGAATTGCTTTAAAATTATGGTGCATGATTATTTAAATATGTATTGAAATTATATTGATATTGTGATTGTAATTGGTAACGTTTTAACCTCTCTCACGTCCCTTTAATTCATTTTATTTATGCTGTTGCTTTCTTCTCTGCCAAAACAGAGGCGACGCCTCTGTGAATAGGCGCCGCCTATTTAGAGAGACGCCACTTCTTCATTTATAGAGGTGATGCTTCTTGTATAAAGAGACGTCGCCTCTGTATCGCAGAGCTTTAAATTAATTTATCTTCATATTATTTAATTTTTCAGCTGATTTTGTAGAGATCTGATGATACCAGGAGGCTGCAGAACCTTTAGAGATGATGCAGGAACAATTATAATGGACATTATCCATTATTTTAGATTTTTTAGGATTTATTATTTTATTTAATTATTTTTAATTGTGGAATTTGTAATCTTTTCTCCTCCCTCCATTCTTTGTATGCTTTATTCCTGCTTTATTATTATTTATTTGGTTGATTGTTTTGGATGGATGTTAAACATAGAATTGCATGTAAATTAGACTAATTAATTAAATTTGGGCTAAAATGTAAAATCGAACAATTATTTGAATTGAAATGGAAATTTGCATGTAATTCAAGAAATAATCAAATAATTAAAAATAATAAAATATAAGACACAAACGGAGGCCGATCGCAAGGTCGGGTGGGCCACTAAAAGCCCATACCCAGTTTTCGGACCCAATCTCTGAGGACGGCTGCTGGGCTTCCTCCGTGGAATCCAGTTGCTGTATAGTGTATCCCGGGTTTCATCCGGGTGGCGACTCAATTCTCCAACCAAAGTTCTTTAAAAAGGCCCAACGTTGTATTCCTAGTGGGCCCTGAGCCCGCACAGTGCCGTGGTCGCCGAACACTTGGGCGTACGCTGAACCCCGCCGCCTATAATACAATTCTTAAAAATAATGTAGATTTATTTATAAGTCAACATATATTTATTATAATATTCTGCCCTAGAGTATAATTGGCTTTTCGATAGAATTATGGATTAGATTGTATTAGAAATAAGTTTGAGGGTCTTTTTGATCATTTTAAAAATTTGGGGTCAAAATGGATATTTGTTAAAGAGGGGCTAAAATGGATATTTGCCAAAATGAATTTAAAAAGAAAAGAAAGAAGCAGAAGCTTCATTTCATGCCATTTCTTTCTCACTTTCTTCTCTGCATCAACTTCATCTTCTGCTTCTCGTTTCTTCTTCTTTTTCTTTTAACTTTCAATTCTTTAACTTTAAACACTTAGTTCAAGCTTCTGTTTGCTGATACAAGATTGAAATACAAAGGATTTGGTAAGTTAAACTAATTTGATTCTAGTTTTTGAATTTATATAGAATTTGATATTTTGGCTGAAGTTTTGAGTTTTTAAGCTTATTTTTGCTAAAATGGATCATGGGGATGTAAAAAATGATGTTTAGGATTGAAATTTTGCATTAATAGAGCAATTTTTCATGTTCTGGCCCGGACAGGCGACGCCTCAGTGCTGAGGAGGCGCCTCAGCGCTGAGGAGGTTCCTCAGTGCCTCAGTGCACTGAGGAGGCGCCTCAGTGCACTGAGGAGGCGCCTCAGTGCTGAGGAGGCGCCTTAGCACAAAGGAGGTGCCTCAGTGCATTGAGGAGGTGCCTCAGTAGCCTCCCGAAGCCCCAAAACCTTAATTTGAGCTATTTCAAACCATTTTCCATGTCCCAAACCATAAATTTTAGCCATAGATTGATGAAATTAAGTAGAATTTAGATAAAAAAAACTCATAATCTTATGTTTTGGTTCTTGAATGTTAGGATCAGAATTTGTAGCAGTGGTAGAGCCTAGACTCGGTCCAGCTAACTAGTGTTTGGGCACAACAAGCTTATGTGAGTAGTTATATATATATATATAAAGTTATTTTAAAATTAAGTACATATAAGTATATATATGTAAAGTTATTAGAATGTTTTCTATGATTTAAGTATGATGTTTCCTTATAAATAGTCTTTTATTGACTATTAGCTTACAAATATAGTTTTACCAGTTATTTAACTTTTGTATTTGAAATTGGGAACATGTAGCAGTATATATATTTGTTACTGATATAGTTGAAGTGTTTAAAAGCAAGAATGTAGTTATTATTATAATTCTATGAAATGATTATTCTCAACAATGTTTTGATACTAGCATCAGCTAGATATATAGCTATTATGTTTTACTAGCAGTTTGATAAATACGAATGTTTAATTTATAAGCAAACCTATATACTCGTAATATGTATCCTTTAGATTGTACCATTATGACTGGTGTTTATTCAGAAATATTATCTAGCAACTGTCTTAGGGACAACGCTTGGTTATACATATAGCATTGGGGGAGTACAATTGGGTGGTTAGGCCTTGGGGGCCAGCTCTGCGCATGCATATGACTAGTATTATTATAGCAATATATGTGCACATGGGACGCTAGGTCATCAAAGCCGCCCATTGTGTTAGCAAAATCTTTGGTTACACATTTAATGAGTGTATAGATTAAAATGATTGATACTGTTTATTCAGTTTTATAGCAAATATATGGCATTTTGTTATTTTAGCAGCTTAATGACTGTTTTTCATATATCTTTACATTTATTTAACAAATAGCTAATGTTCCCATTTTACATTATTTTATGTTATTATACTTTATTTTTAGACCACTCACTGAGTATTATCAGACTCACCATTCTTATTTTAAAATATTTTCAGATTCAGTACAATCTCAGCAGTAGTAGCTCATCGGACCTATTTTGGTGTCCATCCAGGTGTTTAGAAGAGGTAGCGCCAATCAACTTTGTTTATAGTATTTTGGAGTTTATTTTTAATTTTGTCATAATTATAATAAGTGATTGTATATGTTAAATCTGAGGATGTATTTAAAAGACTATTATGATATATAATAGCAATATTACCTTATGTTAATGTTAGTTTACTAGCAATATATATATATTATAATCCCACTTCCAGCAATAGTATTAGCCAGTATAGCATGTCGTGCCTACTCATCAGCTAGCGGAGCGGGTGTGATAATCTTTTGGTATCAAAGCCTAGGTTTTTAAAGAGCTTAGGGTAAAGAGTTAGATTAAAAGAGCTTGAATTTAGCAGTTTACCTAGATTTGGCATATTGCATAAGTGTCTATCTTTGAGATAGAATTGTTAAGTATAAAACTTGTTTCTGTTGTATTTTTTTATAGAACAATATTGCCGAGACTTAGAGGTGGTAGAGGTCGTGGTAATCGAGGCCACGTAGCTAGGCTTGCGGATATTGGCCAACCTCATAGGAGTCTTTCTAATCATCCTGAGAGAGCGGATGATAAGTTTATTAGCGAAGGGGAATATATGGATTCCACCTCTAATGTTGTGTTAGGAGCGTATCCAGAAGCTCCACCGCCACAACCTATTCCAGCACCTCTAGTTCATCCTCCACCAGTTTCACCTGAACTGCAACTAGTGCAGCCGGTACATCCTTTTCAGGCTGATGCTGGTATGGGAGCTTTAATGACCTAAGCTTTTGTGGCTGCTATGACTGCACGGAAGCAGTATCGTGATCCGTAGATGATTGTGTATCATGCACGTAGGCTAAGTGCATATGATTTTGAAGTATCTATAAATGGTGGACTAGCTGATGAATGGCTGAAGAAGCTAGAGAAAGCTTATGTGATTTTAGGATTGATAGAGGTTAAAAAGGTGCAGAATGTGCACGAATTTGTGAAGAGATTAGCGGATGATTGGCTATCCAGAATTTACCATTTATATAGTGAGGGATTAACATGGAATGTGTTCCTTACATAATTCCATAAGGAGTATCTGACTGGCAGCTATAAGAAAGGCAAACAGGAGGCCTTTTTTAATTTGACTCAGGGTAGTTTGTCAGTTAAAGAATATACAGATACATTTGAGGATCTATATCATTTTATATCTGAGATTATGCCTTCAAAAAAAATTAAGTGTGACAGATTCAGGAGTGGGCTGAAAGCCTATATAAAGACTGGGATAGCGTAGTACGAAGGGAATAACTTTTAAAAACTAATTCAGAAGAAACTTACTTTTGAGAAGGCAAGGAAATAAGAGACAGAGCAAGAACAGAAGAATAAAAGGTTTATTCCTAGTTCCTCTCAGAATTTTAGAGATAGACCAGCTAATAGAGGAATTAGCATATTACCACCTAGACCAATTTACAGTGGTAGTGGCCTAGGTTCATATGTGAGTTATAGGCAGCAAGCAAGTCAACCTCAAATGAGTCAAAGTTCAGTAAGGTAGCCAGTTGGTAGCTCAGCTAGTGGTCAAAGACAAATTCGAGGAGGTATATTATAGAATAACCAAAGAAGAGTCACATACCCTTAATGCCAGACTTATGGCAAATTTCATGAAGGGGAATGTAGAAAAAGGACATTGGGTTGTTATGAATGTAGAGAAGTTGGCTACATAAAAAGAGATTGTCCTTTGCTAGTACCATCTGGTGGTTTAGGATGAGGAACAATAATTCCTAGGAATCAAAGTGCTAATAGAAATTTGCCACTAAATAGGTTGGCATAGGTAGAGGTAGTGTTGTTGCTGCAATACCTCAGTAAGGGCAAAATGCCTTGCAAAATCGCCCTTTGACTCAGGCTAGAGTTTTTGCACTGACACAAGATAAAGCGTTGGCCTCTCTAGAAGTTATTACAGGTATGTTAACTATCCTTAACTGAGATGTTTATGTGTTATTTAACCCAAGAGCTACACATTCTTTTGTGTCTCATTCTTTTGCTTTGCATGCTGATTTTAAGCCTAGTTCCTTAGATGCAGTAATGATTATTAGTAATCCTTTGGGAAATTCTAAGGCTTGTGCGAAAGTATATAAGGATTGTGTAGTTATGATAGGAGAGCATGACCTTCTAGCAAATTTAGTTCCCCTAGAACTTCAAGGTTTAGATGTAGTCCTAGGCATGAATTGACTGTTTCACCATCATGCTATAGTAAATTATTATAAGAAGATGGTAGAATTTGATTGTCCTGGAGAAACTAAATTTTCTTTTCAAGGGATACGACATGCTCTTCCCTCTTATTTAATATCCATCATAACTGCGAGGAAAATGTTAAAGATGGGTTGTCAAGCATATCTTGCTTATGTGGTTGACACTAAGTTTGAAGGGCTAAAATTAAAAGATATCCCAATAGTATGTGAATTCGGAGATATTTTTCCAGAAGATCTGCCAAGTTTACCCCTAGATAAAGAGATTGAATTTGCTATAGACGTGATTCTAGGTACAACTTCAATTTCTCAAGTACCTTATAGAATGGCTCTAGCAGAGTTAAAGGAATTGAAAATTCAATTGCAGGAGTTATTAGATAAGGGTTTTATTAGGCCTAGTGTATCACCATGGGGAGCACCTGTGCTATTTGTTAAGAAAAAGGATGGCTCCATGAGGCTATACATAGATTACCGATAGTTGAATAAAGTTATGGTGCGGAATAAGTATCCATTACCTCGTATTGTTGATCTTTTTGAACAATTACAAGGAGCTAAAGTTTTCTCAAAAATTGACTTGAGGTATGGATATCGCCAACTGAAGATTAAAGAGATAGATATACCTAAGACAGCTTTCAGGACACGTTATGGACATTATGAGTATCTTATTATGCCGTTTGGATTAACTAATGCACCAGCTGCCTTTATGGATCTCATGAATAGAGTATTTCAGGAATACCTAGATAGATTTATGATTGTATTCATAGATAATATATTGAAATATTCTCAAAGTAAGGAGGAACATAAAGAACATTTGAGGATAATTTTTCAAACTTTGAGAAGTAAGTAGATATTTGCTAAGTTGAGCAAATGTGAGTTTTAGCTGGATCAGATTGATTTTTTGGGGCATGTTATATCAACAGAAGGCATTTATATAGACCCTAAGAAAATTAAGGCAATAGTTAAATGGGAACAACCAACTAATACTACAGAGATAAGGAGTTTCTTGGGTTTAGTTTGTTATTATCGCCGATTTGTTTAAGATTTCTCAATTTTAGCAACTCCTTTGACAAAGTTATTAAATAAGAATGTGAAGTTCGTATGGACAGAAGAATGTTAAAAGAGTTTTGAGGAACTCAAAGTGTGTTTAAGTTTTGCACCAGTATTAACTCTTCCTACTAGTGATGGTGAATTTATGATATATAGTGATGCTTCTAAGAAAGAATTGGGTTGTGTTCTCATGCAACATGGAAAGTTTATAGTGTATGCTTCCAGACAACTGAGGCCACATGAGTTAAACTATCTTATCCATGATTTGGAATTAGCAGCTATAGTGTTTGCTCTTAAGACTTGGAGGCATTATCTATATTGAAAGACGTGTCAAATTTTTACCGATCATAGATCTCTTAAATACCTCCTTAGTCAAAAGGAGTTGAACTTGAGACAAAGACGATAGATTGAGTTATTTAAGGATTTTGACTGTACAATAGAGTATCATCTTGGCAAGGCAAATGTGGTGGCAGATTCTCTTAGTTGAAAATCCTATGGCAGCTTAGCTCACATGAAGTCAGAGCAATTTTCTTTATTTTTGGAACTTCAAGGTATGAATGTTGGAATGGAGTTAGATAATCAAGGAACATTGTTAGCAACTCTCAAGGTTAGACCCGTTATGGTAGAAAGAGTTAAGGAAGTACAAACTCAGGATGCTCATTTGTGTAAAGTTATTGAAGAGGTAAAAAGTGGGTCACGAATCAATTTTTCTCTTAGAGAGGATAGAATTTTAATGTTTGAAGAAAGAATCTGTGTTCCGAAAGTAGAAGATTTGAAGTGGGAGATTATGGAGGAAGTGCATTATTTTGCGTACTCAATGCATCCGGGTAGCACCAAGATGTATCGTACATTAAAGGAAAACTATTGGTGGCAGGGTATGAAAAGAGATATAGCATACTATATAGCGAAATGTTTAGTTTGTCAACAAGTGAAAGCTGAACATCAACATCCATCAGGTCTTTTGCAACCACTTCCTATTCCAGAGTGGAAATGGGAGCATATTACTATGGATTTCGTAATAGGATTGCCTTGCATGCAACAAGGAAATTATGCAATATGGATTATTATGGACAGACTCACTAAATCAGCACACGTTTTACCAGTCAAAGTGATTATTCCTTAGATAAGTTGGAACAAGTATATATGAATGAAATCGTAAGACTTCATGGTATACCAATCTCTATTATGTCAGATAGAGATCCCAGGTTTACATCTAGATTTTGGCCCAGTTTACATCAAGCTAGGGGTACGAAGTTGAAGTTTAGTACATCTTTTCACCCATAAACTGATGGTTAATCTGAAAGAATTATCCAAACTTTGGAAGATATGTTAAGGGCATATGTGATGCAATTTAAAGGAAGTTGGGATAAGCACTTGCCGTTAATGGAATTTTCATATAATAATAGTCACCATGCAAGCCTTGGCATAGAACCTTATGAAGCATTATATAGAAGGAAATACAGAACTCCAGTGTGTTGGAATCAGGCAAGGGAAAGAAAACTTGTGAGACCAGAAATTGTGTAGTTAACCATAGATAAGATTGAATTAATCCGTGGTAGATTGAAAGCAGCTTAAGATAGGCAGAAGAGTTATGCAGATCTGAAGAGAAATGATACTAAATTTAATATAGGTGATAAGGTGTTTCTGAAGATATCTCCATGGAAGGGAATAGTTCGATTTAGAAAACGTGAAAAGTTAAGTCCTCATTTTATTGGACCATATGAAGTGATTGAAAGAATTAGACCGGTAGCGTATCGGTTAGCTTTATCTCTAGAGTTATCTCAGTTGCATGATGTTTTCCATGTGTTCGTATTGAGAAGGTATAGAAGTGATCCCTCCCATAGACTGAAGCCGCAGCCGATTGAATTGAATGATGATTTGACTTATGAAGAAGAACCCATAGAAATCTTAACTAGAGAAGAGAAAATTTTAAGGAATAAAGTGATTCCATTAGTTAAGATTTTATGGAGAAATCATTATAAGGAAGAAGCAACATGGGAGAGAGAAAAAAATATATGGATTCAATATCCTCATCTGTTTTCCCTCATAGGTATGCAAATTTCAAGGATGAAATTTTGTAAGAGGGGAAGAATTGTAATATTCTGCCCTAGAGACTAACTTTTCGATAGAATTATGGATTAGATTGTATTAAAAATAAGTTTGAGGGTCTTTTCAGTTATTTTGGAAATTTATGGGTCAAAATTGATATTTGTTAAAGAGGGGCTAAAATCGATATTTGTTAAAGAGGGGTTGAAATGAATATTTGCCAAAATAAATTTAAAAAGAAAAAAAAGAAGCAGAAGCTTCATTTCACTCCATTTCTTTCTCTATTTCTTCTCTGCGTCAACTTCATCTTTTGCTTCTCATTTCTTCTTCTTTTTCTTTTAACTTTCAATTCTTTAACTTCAAACACTTAGGTCAAGCTTCTGTTTGCTGATACAAGATTGAAATACAAAGGATTTGGTAAGTTAAACTAATTTAATTCTAGATTTTGAATTTATATAGAATTTGATATTTTAATTAAAGTTTTGAGTTTTTAAGCTTGTTTTTGCTAAAATGGACCCTAGGGATGTCAAAAATGATGTTTGGGATTGAAATTTTGCATTTTGGGTTGAAATAAAGCAATTTTTCACGTTCTGGCCCGCAGAGGCGATGCCTCAGTGCTGAGGAGGTGCCTTAGTGCTGAGAAGGCACCTCAGTGCGTTGAGGAGGTGCCTCAGTGCACTAGGGAGGTGCCTCAGCAGCCTCCCGAAGCCCCAAAACCCTAATTTGAGTTATTTCAGACCATTTTTCGAGTCCCAAACCATAAATTTTAGCCATAGATTGATGAATTGAGTAGAATTTAGATAAAAAAACTCATAATATTATATTTTGGTTTTTGAATATTACGAACAGAATTTGTAGTAGTGGTAGAGCCTAGACCCGGTCTAACTAACTAGTGTTTGGGTACAATAAGCTCAGGTGAGTGGTTATATGTATATAAAGTTATTTTAAAACTAAGTATATATAAGTATATGTATGTAAAGTTATTAGAATGTTTTCTATGATTTAAGTATGAAATTTCTTTACAAATAGTCTTTTATTGACTATTAGCTTATAAATATAGTTTTACCAGTTATTTAACTTTTGTATCTGAAATTTGAAACATATAGCAGTGTATATATTTGTTACTAATATAGTTAAAGTGTTTAAAAGCAAGCATATAGTTATTATTATTATTATTCTATGAAATGATTATTCTCAGCAGTGTTTTGATACTAACATCAGCTAGATATACAACTATTATGTTTTACTAGCAGTTTGAAAAATGCGAACGTTTGATTTATAAGCAAACCTGTACACTCGCAATATGTATCCTTTAGATTGCACCATGATGACTGGTGTTTATTCAGTAATATTATCTAGCAACTATCTTAGGGACAACGCCTGGTTGTACATATAGCCTTGGGGGCGTACAATTAGGTGGTTAGGCCTTGGAGGCTAGCTCTGCGCATGCGTATGACCAGCATTATTATAGCAATATATGTGCACATGAGATGCTAGGTCATCAAAGCCACCCATTATATTAACACAATCTTTGGTTACACATTTAATGAGTGTATGCATTAAAATGATTGATAATGTTTATTCAGTTTTATAGCAAATATATGGCATTTTGTTATTTCAGCAGCTTAATGGCTATTTTAATATATCTTTACATTTATTTAACGAATAGCTAATATTCTCGTTTTATGTTATTTTATGTTATTATACTTTATTTTTATACCACTCATTGAGTATTATCATACTCACCACTCTTATTTTAAAATATTTTCAGATTCAGTGCAATCTCAGCAGTAGTAGCTCGTAGGACCTGTTTTGGTGTCCTTCTAGGTGTCTAGAAGAGATTGCGCCAATCAACTCTGTTTATAGTCTTTTGGAGTTCATCTTTAAGTTTGTCATAATTATAATAAGTGATTGTATATGTTAAATCTGAGGATGTATTTAAAAGATTATTATGATGTATAACAGCAGTATTACCTTACGTTAATGTTAGTTTACTAGCAATACATGTATGTTATAGTCCCACTTCCAACAATAGTATTAGCCGGCATAGTATGTCGCGCCTACTCATCAGCTAGCAAAGCGGGTGTGACATTTATAGCTGATATGAGGTTTAGAGTGTATTTATACTTTTTCTATTTAAAAATATATATTTGACATTTTATACATGACACATTAATATTTTCATTTAATTTTGAAAATAATTATTTGTCCTAAAATTTTTAATATTAGATAAATTAGGATATTTTTACTAAAATTAAGAAATCAAAACAAAATTGTAGAAAATTATAAAAATTTAAATTTTTTTACCAATAAAATTATAATTTATTAATTATGAATTGATAGTCAGAATACATTCTTAAGTTTTTTCTGAAATAATAAATTCATAAAAATATATACTACGAAATAAATCATTCAAAATGATTTGATACTGAGTCAACACAAAACGAGTGGCATCAATTTATTGAGTCAAGAGAAGAAGCAAATTTGCTCCCCACTATATGTATTCGGAACAAAAATATATTTTCATCTAATTTTTTTTTTTTTGTCAAAAGTAATGGGTTTCACCAAAAAAATTTAGATATTTCTTTTTTTCTTTTCACGTGGAAAATAATAAAAAATTTAAAAATAGACATTAAAATTTATGTGAAAAATCTGAAGGCAGGAAAAAATCATGGACATAGGAGTAGAAGATTTCACTATATTGTAAAAGAGCTTAAAAAAAATGTTAGGACATTTGCCTCTCTTATCAATGACCAACATAAATGAAGGATATCAAGCATTTCACTAGTGCAAAATTGCAAGCATTTGCCTCTCCTATCATGGAGCATCAGTCACTGTCTTTTCCAGTATTATTCACAATCACTTCTTCTCTTCATCATCACAGCCTTGAAATTAATTTGGAAGTGATAGGTCCAAGTCAAAGCTGAATTACAACTACTTAAGATATAAGATTCTCTTTCGGTGAGAATAAACAACAGAGTTTGGATAAAATGTGTTTTTTTTCTTTATTAACTTCAAAGAACTTAAATACATAAAGAGTTCAACTTATACACCGAAACTCTAGGGGTGAGCACGATCCGGTTTGGTTCGGAGAATGCAATTCTCCGGAATTGCTCCATACTATCGGAGATTTAAAAATTACAGCTCCGGAATTGCTCCAAATTTTCGGTTCGGGACAGTTCGGAGATTAAAAATTTCGGTTCAGTTCGGTTCAGAGATCGGTTTTTCTCCGAATTAAAAATTTCGGTTCAATTTGGTCCAAATTATTTAGCTTGTCATATATAC
>CATIWO010196096.1:0-35495 GCA_949673435.1 Macaranga tanarius
TGGTTCTGATCCTTGAGGTTGAGGATGAGAAGATCGAGTACTGGTTTCATTATCATCATCAGATAACCAATTATTGTTGGCCCCATCAAGCACTGGCTTTTCTCTTTCTTCCAACCAAGGAGACAAAGGATCATCCTCCTCGTAGCCCTACTATGTTCAGAAGCTAACCAACCTTCAGATTTAAACATATTTCTCAACCTAATTCTATGCCAGACAATACTTTCTATCGCAATGAAATTTGTGGCAAACCTTGTAATCCTAGAACGAAGTAAATCTCTACCATCTATGAATTTTTTTATGTAATTACATACCCAATTTTATTTAATTAATAAAAATTTAAAGTTTCCCTTCTCTTTCTTTATAAATTTTTGTTTCTTTCTTTGTTGTTACTTATAAATTTCTTTTCTTTCTTTATTGGGCCATTACCATTAAATAACGGCCAGACACGGCCGTTACTATTAAATAATAGCTGTTGCACTTACAAAATTAATATAACATTTATATAACAAAAATAAAGGTAACGGGACCCTTGAAAACTATTAAATAATTGCCGTTACGTATTATTTAAAACCATGCTTTTAATAACAAGAACAACATCAGTAAGAAAATAAAAAAAATTAGTGACAAGATGGTTAAGATCATGATGGGAGTTATCGCCTGCAAGGGAGCCAAAGTCGCAGCTAGGAGAAGCCACTTGAGTTGTCATTCCCAGAGCACAGGTCAGTGACAATCGAAATCGACAGCCACACCACTACTATAGCCAACCACTACTACTGTCATCACCACAGTCTCAAAATCAAAAATATGACCATCAACCCCATAAAGATTGGCAATAATAGAAGTAACAACAACAAGAAAAGATAGATCAGAACAAAATGTCAACTCTGAAAAGCAAAAATAAACCATTAATAATAAAGTCACTAGAAAAAAAAGAGACTAAAAATGATTTCTAGATATGCAAGTTGAAAGGGATTTTTAAGCCAAAGGAATTACAGTAGGCTCTGTCATTGAAAGAGATGAGCCAAGGAGATGAATCGCTCTTCACGGTGGTGGCTAAGGAAACACTTCAAACGTGGTGGTAGTGAAAGTTGATGTAGTGGTAAAGGGCGGTGATGAAGCTTTTTTTTTTTCTAGCAATTTTAATTTTTTTTATTTGTTAAGTTTTGAAATGTGTTGGATTTGTTAAGTTAAGTGGTAGATTTTGACTAAAATTGGATATATAATTTATTAATTATTCAAAATTTAAATAATTAAATAATTTTAATTGATAATATAAATAAAGTATAAACAATAAAAGAATTGTAAAAAAAAATAAATTTTAGTGTAAAATTGATAAATTTAGCAATATAATAAGGGTAAAAAAGTCCTTTTATATTAGTTAATAGTCTTTTTTAATGGTAATGGTAAGGGGAAAATAGTATATAATATTAAAATTGAAGGGAGAATTAATTAACTTTAGAAAATGGAGGGATGGAGTAGTTAGTATGGACAAATCTTTGGGGGTGATAGTAAATTACCCATAAATTAGTATTAGAAGAAGTATTCATAGAATCTTTCCACATTACACACGTTTGTATGTGTACAAATGAAACTAAAAGTCGTTTGATTGACTTTTATTTAATTATAGTCATTGATTTATAAAATTAGTACCATCACAATTATTCATGGTATCATTTTTATTTCTAATGAGAAGAAAATTAAATGTAACATATAATAATTGAAATGTCATTTGGTTATGCATTGCCACCCAACAACTTCTGTGCGGTTTGGCCTCATATCATTACTAGGGTCACCTAAGACCACACGAACAAAAAAAAAACTATATTTTTTAGCTGCTTCTGCATAATTCACAAGTAAAAATTATTTAATTTCCCTTCAAAGATTGGTTCCATCATAAAGTTAGGTAGAGTTCAGTTCTTTTTTTTTTTTTCATTCAAGAATGCAATATAAAGTCACATTCTGCATTATAATCCATACATTTGGCATTTGATGTAGACATCATAACATTAAAAAGAAAACAAATTTGGATGCCACATATTATGATGGGAATTTTTCTTACTATTGCAGAAGCAGCATGGTGTTGGGTTAACTATTTAAGATTACATGAGTCACCAACTCATTTCTCTATAGAAAAAAGAGAAAAAAAACTGAAGACTAACAGATTCCACCGATCAAAACAAGCATGATGAATTATAATATCATAACTCATGCTATAATAATTTGAATGAAAGAAACAAATAGAAAGTCACATACACACTATCTCCTACTTAGCCTTCTTAAAACAATAACATCAGAATAATATGTTCCCATCCTTTAAACAATAACATAATAGCAATACATTTCTATCCTTTAATATAGATTTGTCCTATCTTTTAAAGCATTTAATGTTTAGATTCAACCCTAGTACTTTCTTAATCCAAGTTCAAAACTTCTCTATGATATATTTACATTAACAAATTTCGCTTCTTTAAACGCATCAGACTCTCGTGATGTTTATTTGTTTCCAGAAGTGTTTAATCTCCTCCAGCTGATACAATAATTACTCCATCAGGACTCTGTAGCAACATTAAATGAAAGAATATAGAGTTATTAGATTTTAGATGTAGGTATAGATGCTCCACTAGTTACATTAAGCCCTCAAGCTATCAAAAGCATGAGAAAGACCAAGGACTATATTGCTATGACATTTTAAATCTCCAAGTTTAATCAGTGAAGGGTATTTTTACAAGCATAAATGATTTTGGAGCCCAACCCTACTATGACTGCAGCCATGCCCACTTAATATCTCCTTGTGATGTTTGTTCCATTTCAGAGCACAAATCTGAATAATTCAATATCACATTGATGTCAGTAATCTGAAATGTGCACAGGTACAAGAATGAATTTTCATAGAAAGCTCTCTTTGGAGAACTTGTATTTTACAAAGAACTCCTATAGTGTAAAATTTAATAAGGGAAACATGCTTGCCTGTGAATTGGTGCCTATGCTATAAACACATAATCCCTTTTTGTAGATTCCATATTTAAACACAAGAAAGCACACATATAATTAATCAAAGTGGAAAATAAACATTTTGTCAATGGTGGTAGGGCAAAAAAGCAAGAAAATAAAGTCAAAACCATCTCATTCTCTCTATAACACTCCCATCATACACTTAATACACGTGGCACAATCAAAATTTTTCACTAACTGGAACACATATTTCACCATTAACATTAAAGCTTGTAATATTATATTATAATACTCCATAAGTATGCTTTCATATATTAGAACTTTTAGAAAACATTAAGATATTTAAATACAATCATCTAAACATGAATAAAGACAAAATCCAATCATACATGCACCGGACTCATCTCTGAGATGATCAAACCGACCCAATTTAGTTCGCTTTGATTTGATTTTTCAGCATTTTCAATTTTTAGAACCGAACCAAAATTTAGTTCGGTTCGATTTTGTATATAAAAAATTTGGTTAACCGAATTTTTATTTTTTATTTTTATATATTTCAAAAACTTTTTAAAAATATATAATAATTTAATATAAAAATACAAAAATAATTAATAATTTTAAAAATTTTGGTTCGGTTCAGTTTTTATGACTAAAATTTTAGTTCAATTTTAGGATTGGTTCGGTTTGATTTTCAACTAACTCTATTCGGTTATTTTGGTTCTATCAGAAAACCCCCCAAAATCGACCGAACCGATCGATTGCACACCCCTAATCACTGGCCTACCTGATATATCTACTACGTGCAGACTTCGACTCAACTATTGCTCATCTTGAAAAATTTAGATGCAAAAAGGTGAGCTTACTACTCAGTAAGTAATCACTAATATAGATACATATATTAGCCTCTCAAGAACTAATTAAGCTAAACATTAAACTCACAAATACACCAAGGGTTTAATAAGTAAAGATAGACATCTCAAACCCTTATTACTTTCTTAAATAGCGACAATCAAGTTCAACACCTTTTAAAATGTTTCATAGTCTAAATCTCAAGTTTTTTTAATATAACTTAGAGGTGTATTATGATTGTAAGCTTGAGATTTTTGATCATAATAAAAAGTTGAGGCCAATTAAGAACCAAAAGAATAAGTCACCATAAAGTGTCCCTGTGCCCTCACGATCGTGACCAAGAGGGTCATTATCGTGAGCATCTCCACATGATCGTGAGTCTCACAATCGTGAGGGAAGGCTAAATTGCTGTTCACAATTGCCTGTGCTACTCACGATCTGCCCCTCACGGTCATGATGGGCTTGCTCACGATCATGAGACACCCGTTACGGTCGTGAGGGTTCTAAAACTCACCATACCACACTTAAAACAATCATTTAACAAGAGAAAACCATAATAAACCTAAAGGTAAACTTAGAGTTAATAGAAAACACCTCAAAAGTATACACAAACACCATAACTCATTCTCGTACGTATCACATTCAAATAAATCGCAATTTCAATAATTCATGTTCATACTTTCAACTCATCAATGGAGATAATCTAGAACAAGATTCATTCGCAAGCATAAGCTCAAAGAACACATTTCAATTTCATTATTTAGTATCCGTCCGGACCCATTTTTACTCAATTGCATCACACTTAGCCAATATGGCTTAATCTCACATAAATACAATCTCACACAAATCATAGACATGCCAAGCCACCCGGCTCATCCTCACACAATATTATTGGCATGTCACTCATAAATAGTATGCCATATCTGCCCAGCTCATTCTCATATTCTCATATATATAAATGGCATACTTTATACATTTATCGGCAATGCTAACCACCCGGCTTATTCTCACACAATATCATTTATGGCATGCTACACACACATTACCGCCCGACTCATATTCTCACCAAGAATCACACACATGGCCACCCAACTCATTCCTCACACTTACACACACATATAGCTCATATATTATTATATATCATCACATTTCATATATAGAGCTCACATATCAATACACATCATCACATTTCACACTTCGAATGTATATATAGCATCAATCACATTTCTAATAGCAAAATTCCATATTCTTATCATATTTCATCACATGTCTCAACATCCACATATCATACACTTCTACACACTGTCATGAATATGATATCCATCACCTAGTAGGGCAACACATTGTAACATCCGTGTCCTAGAACCGGATTACTGTTTATTGATAACAATTAAGAATTTTACTATTTTTAGTTAATTAATGATGATGATTGGAGATAATTAGTATTATTTAGAGATGTATTAATTTATCATTTGAGTTAATATTATTTTTGAGAAATGAAGTTTAGTTATTTTGAATAGAATGTAAAGGATGAAATTGAAAGAAAAGAAAGGACTAAAGTGTAACGAATGGAAGTGAACGAATTGAGAAGGTAAGAAAGAAAAGAAGAAGGACCAAAGGAAGAAGAATGAGAGTTGTTGGGATGAACAGTGGAAGGTATGGTGATGGAGGAAGAAAAGAGAGAAGAGGAAGAAGGAGATGGCAGAAACAAGTGGAGAGAAAGAAGAGGAGGTTGTCTGAGCTAAGGAAAATTTGGATTTCAGATGAAGAACACAATTTTGGCTGGAGAAATCGGTGAGTGGTGGATTTAAATTGAATTTATGTGTTTTATTTTTTTTAAAGCTTCAATTCTGAAATTGGGTATTTTAATGGCTAAATTCGTAGATTTAGGCTTGTTTTTTATGTTTTTAAGTTGTCTATAAGCTTCATTTCAGTTTACAACTAGTGTGTGAACTTCTGGCATGCCTAAAATTGTGAAAAATTAAGTTCTTGTCAAAGTTGCTGCTGCTGTCAAAATTGACCCAGATGGCTAGAGGGCGGTGCCTCAATGTAGAGGCGGCACCTCTGCCATGGTAAGTGGTGCCTTCGCTATAGTGGGTGGCGTCTTCGAGACACTGGGCGGCGCCTCCGCTCGTGATGATGATACCTTCGCGATGGGAAGTCAGGACGCCTTCGAAAAGGGGAGAGGGCGACGCCTCCACCTGAGAGGGCGGCACCTCAACCGGTGATCTGCACCTTCGTGGTACGTGGTCGGCGCCTCTGCTTGGGAAGTCGGTGGCCCTGCACTGTACTCACACCTCCGTGACTCGTAACGCGTCTGATTGTGACCGTTTATGCTTTGATTGAAACACACCGATGAACCAAATCGTAAAATAATATTCTAAAATGTTGGAAACATCAGAAAATGAGATAAATTCTTAGGTTTTAACAATTCTTATTAATTACCGATGAGTCTGTGTTAATGAATAAAATATACTTGAATACCATATTATGTGAAGTCTCAGACAAAGAGACTAAATTATTGTGAATAATCGATAATGAATATCTAATCGGGCAGTGTATACCTATGCAAAGAACATGAATAATGCATAAGCTTGCATTGATCAATATCTGAAAAACTGATAATGAAATATAATTATATGAGAGTATATATATGTATATGTATATGGGATGAGTTGGGAATGATGAGCTGGCCACTTGATTGATAACTATCTTTAGGACAACGCAGGGATTCAGAGGTGCCTTTGGGGTGAATCCTTGTGGTTTATATGTATGTATACGATGATATTGAAATGAATATGTGATTTGGCTAGTGTAAGCTATGGAAAGAAAGTTGAAATGATATGTGAGAATGAGAGATGTTGTATATTGCTATTTCCTTTGGGGAAAGGGTTGAGAATTATCTATTGTGAGATAATGTGAATGATAATAATGTTGTATTTGAAATGAGCAAAACTCTCAACTCTAATTGCAATTGATATGAGGAAATTCAAAATGAATCAAAACATGAATCTGCTTATGATGACTAATGATTTATGAAACTTTATTCACATTATTTATTTTTATGAAACGAAGCTTGTTATTATTTGAAATTGTGAATTTTGGGGAAAATTGTGGATTTCTTATATTTATTGAAAGTAGGCTTTTTGAACCCTAAATTATGTAATGGTTATTGGTAAACTTTTAAAGGAAATCAAGGATTTATTTTGATGATTTGAAATGCCTTGAGCTTTATTTAGAAAGAGGAATCTTATATTCTGAAATTATTTGGATTCGTTTTATTATTAAAAGTATTTAAGTCAAATATCATGTAATGGGAATACTTTGCCAAATGTTTTAGAAAGGAAGGTTTGATATAAAATGATTTATTTTGACAAAGCATTGTGCTTGTAAATATTTATCAGTTTTTATATAATTGCTGCATTTGATATTTAGCATGTTTTGGGCAAATGCTTTTGCTTTAAAAGTTATAATATCTACTCACTGAGTAAATTCTTTCAGAATTACTCACCACCATCTTTAAAATATTTTTCACAGCTTAGAGATAGTTTAGCATCATTATGGATGTTCAGTGGGCTTTGATGGTATATGAGGTTACACCCGCCGAGACTCTAGTGCATTATGTGGTTTACCACGATGTTGATGCGGAACTGGTATTCAAGGTCACTGTTCTACCGATAGGAGCTGACGCACACGTCTCATATGTGCGTGAGGAGCATGAGGATAGCGTCTATTCTATTTTCTATGTCTCTTATGCCGCCTCCCTGGATGTTGAGGTCTCCCTCATATGGGTGTGATGCAGTCTTGTGGATGCATCATTTTGGTCTTTTTGCCTATGGCCATTATACACCCTTTGAGCCTACTACCTGGAGATTTATTTTTTTGAGCCACTGGGCTAGTATTTTTGTGGAGGGGTTGGCCTAGATGTGTGTAGCTTCTGTTAACCACCATATTGTACCGGACTGAGATCCGAAGACTTAGGGTTAGATGCTAAGGCAAATGATAATGTATCTTGTATTATTTGTACCAGC
This sequence comes from Macaranga tanarius, assembly GCA_949673435.1. Taxonomy (NCBI): domain Eukaryota; kingdom Viridiplantae; phylum Streptophyta; class Magnoliopsida; order Malpighiales; family Euphorbiaceae; genus Macaranga; species Macaranga tanarius. The sequence continues at coordinate 7,833 of CATIWO010196096.1, forward strand.
ATTTAGTACTCTATTTGTATATATTTTTGATGATGTATATATTGTATGGATGGATGGTTAGCACTACGTTGCTTGTGATATATATCTCTGATCTTGGTATATTATGATGTTATTATTTTGCCATCTTGAGTTTAATTGTGAATGGATGTATATGATTAAAATGGTGATGAATTGGCATAGAAATTCTAAGAAAAATATTATCTAAGTGATAATATCATTATCTGTATTTAGACGAGTTCATTTAAAGGATATCCAATGTATGAATGGAAGTTTTAATTTATACAGGTGTCAATATCCCATTAGTGTATGTATTATAACCTTGAAAGCTCATTAAGTATATTAATAATTTAATAATTATGGTTACTGTATATAATTTAGTATTAGTGGTTAATTTGAGGATAAGGCGTGACATAATGAAAGTGACATAACTCATTTTATAAAATCTTAAACACTGAATAAATCAAGTCAAAAAAATTTTCAATAAAAATAAATTTTCCTTCTTTATTTATTCATACATAACTTTTAAATTGTAAGAAATTACCTTGATCATCAAAGAAGTTGAGACAAAATTTTGAACCGAAAACTTTTTTTTTAATTCAGAAATTATTCACAAAATGATAGCAAAATCATTAAAAAAAAGTCATAGTAGAAAATTTTAACTCTAAATTTAAAAGAAACCACAGTTTATTTCAAACAAAAAAAATAGCTAGTAGATAAGAGAAAAAAAAGTAAAGAAGCAAGAGAAATATTAATTTATAGCCAAAAAATAAAGGCAAAAAATTGGCCATTCAAACAGAAAAATTGAAGAAAATGAAAAATGAAAATAATTTAGAGAGGTGGATAGAGAGAGAATGAGTACGAAATTGCAAATATATATATATATATATATATATATATATATATATATATATATATATATATTATCAAATGTTGTTATATACAAAATACGTCATTCGCTATCAAAACTTATCAAACTTATAAATACAAATTAAATATACCCACTTAACATAAGTGAAGTTTGAACTCAAGAACTTTTAGTCATATGGGACACAAAGTGGTGAAATTTTTACCATTCAATTCCCACATCTTTGGCTATCAAACTTTTAGCCAATTATAGCCACGACAACCTTGACAGCTTCTTGTGTCTACAGTGCTTCGTCTTCTTCACCTTGATACTGGTTTTGGTGATTTTTTGGCCATTTTTGGTAAAAAAACTACCAAGCAACTTCTTCCTCTATAGTGTTTGATATATCTAAATAACTCTATCTTGATTTCCATACTCAAAATAAATGTTAATTTCTCTTTTTTCTCTGTTAGTAGATTTGTCTTTGTGCAGCTCTCTTTCATCTTCTTGCGATCTTCACCTCCAGATCTTACTTGAGGCAGCCATGAGTAGCAAGCCAAGGCTGCAAAAGATCCCAGATCTTATTTGGGTGGGCACAATTCGAAGAGTTTTTGTAGGTGTTTAAAGTCTAGAGGCTGCCTATATAGCATGATTAGATTCCAGATCCTTCCTTTTGTCGTCGTTGTTGTTGTTATTTTTGTTTGTTGTTGTTGTTGTGATTGTTGTTGTTTTTGTTTCATGTCTTGTTTTTGTTTATGTGATGTGTTCTATAATTTTTCTCATTTCATAGTCATGGTATCCATTTCGTATCTATAAGTAGTTTTCAACACAGGAAACTTCTAAGTAGAGTGAATTTAATACAGACAGATAGTTTTTAGAGTCTTTTTTGTTCTCTGTGTTAACAAACTAGCAATGTATGCCGCTGGTGGCTCCTGGTATTCCTTGTGGCTCCTTTTATGTGGAACACAATTTCATATTTGATAATTAAAAAAAAAAAACTTTTAGCCAATTATAATATTTAAATATTTTAATAATAAAATATTAACATTTCCCATATTTATAATAAACTGTAGAAAATTCTGTCCAACAACCTAAGGGAAAAAAATATTCTATCCAATAAATAAAACAGATTCTCATGTAAGGAAAGCTCAATATACCCAGCAGTCAAAAAACTATGGCTATTATTATTTATATAATTATTAATTGATTATAATTAAAACTAAAAAAAAAAAAGACAGAGAAGAGGGCATCTGGGTCGTTGCAAGAAAGAGATGGGACCCACAAGCGTCGTTGGTTGGTTCTAAAAAGTAGAAACGATAAAACTACCCACTCCCATCATTTTGTATTCTCATCGCCATTTCCACCCTGTCACTCCTCCTCCGTACCCTGTCTCCTTCACCTGCTACCTGTTTATCCTGTTACCCCCACACGTGCGTTATCCTCCTCCACGCGTGCATTCTCTCCCCCCTCTATTCTTATTCTCCTTTGTTATTCTCCTCTTCTTTCCTTTGTATGGTGCAACAAATAAAAGTTGGAGAGAGAATAACTACAATTTTTTTTTGATTATATATGTAAATTCTATTTTAAATTTTAAATTTTTTACATTAAATTATCATTATTTAATACATAATAATATATATAAATTCCTTTGTTATTCTCCCAATATTGTCAAAAAAGAAAATCTACTATCATTAATTTATAAAATTAATTTTTATATAATTTAGAAAAAATATATCCTATTGTGCATTCAATTAATTAATATTTATATAAAAAATTTTATGCAAACCATATTTATTACATTATATAATTAAATTTGTGATATATATATATATATAATTTTTATTAGTTTTATATTTCACAAGTCTAACTGTAAAATATAATATATTTAGTGTAGATAAAAATTTTCTTTATATAAGATAATTTTTCTGTTAATAAAAAATAAATTGTAATTAAAATATAAAAATTTATATTATTAATTTGCATACTTTTTCCATGGTTTAGCTGTTATTATTATTATTATAGGAGTCTTGTATTTGGGTTTTTGTTGCACATAAAACACTTACTCTTTTCTCTCTCTCTCTCCATTTTTTCTTCCTTTTCATTAATTTCTTTTCTTGAAACATCATTTCTTGTTCTTGATCTTGTGCTTCTTTCTTCTTCTTCTTCTTGTTATGCGATCAAAATCTTGCAAAAGAAACAGAAAAATAAATCCCAGAGAATCTTATCTTGTCTTGCACCGATGAGGATTAGGAAAAGACCAGTGCCCTTCCCTCTTTCTTCTCTTTCACCTGTGCCTCTTTCAGATCTCCAGTACTTGCATCAGTCTCCGGTGGTGCAACTTCAACTACACAATAATAACACCACCAAGAATCTCTTCCAAGAAGATGACACAGCTGCTTACTTTAATCCTCCCTCTTCTTCTGATCAATCAAATCAACCGATCGGAGTCGCAACAAGTACTAGCACTGCATCAAGAACCAGCACCAGCAACATCACCCACAAAATTTTATCTCATGATAAAGATGTCATCGACATCAACAAGCAGCAGGAGCACAAAGATTGCCCGGTTAGTGAGGTAATTTCCCAACTTGTTGAATGATTCTTTAACATATAGAACTGCACTTGTGATTACAGTCACCTAGAGAGGCATTTTCTTGGATTTACTTTTGTCTGTTGATTTAATTTGCACCCACCAAGAATTACATGTATTAACTACAAGTTTTGATTCTTGATTTTTTTTTTACTGTAGGTTTCGTTGCAGAAAGAAGATGAGAAAGGAGGAGAAGGTGAAAGGAGGAGTAATGATATCAGGTAAGAAAGAAGGGCATAAAGTTAAATATACATATATATATATATACATCTCATCTTCTTCACTTCTTTCATGAAATGTTGTTGTAGAGAATAGAGATAACCCAAAAAAAAGAAAAGTTAAAAGAGAGGAGACCCATTAATTAATTTTTACCAACTAATAAAAATATACTGTAAGTGGGAAAATACTGTTTTCTTGTTCTTTATTAACGTTACCTTAATCATATGATCTGATCTTAGTAAATTTATATATATATATTTTTTCTTATTTTTCATATCTCTATTTTGGTTAGATAATACCCATGCGGTGCATGTTAGCATGAGATGCTGGTCCCCATCTGTTTTATACGCATCTTCCTCTTTAGACTTGCACTCTCTCCATTTTTGTTTACTTCTTTTTTTTTTCTTGTCGCTGTAAAATTTCATGTTTGTTGTTTTGGATCGATGTTTCTTTGGTTAATTTGGTTTAGGAAGGGAAGTTTCTTGGGTGCAGAAACAGAAACTATAGTTGTCCTTCAACAGTCAAATTCTTCCCAGCAAGGTAGAGATTTTATTAATTAGAGTACTACTATTATAGTGTGTGAACCCAGATCAAGAGACTTATTTGTCACTGTTTTCATTGTTGTTTGACTGCATTATATAGCACTGGGGAGATGGTGTCAGGGTGAGAAAGCATTTCCATTGAAGAAAAGGAGAGGGAACTTGGAACGAAGATCGAATTATGAAGAAACAATATTAATGGCAAAAGATAATATGAAAACGAAGACAAAAATGAACAAGAATTCTGTGCAACATAATGGTAACAATAGTCGTGAATTAGAACAAGATAATAAGGAGATTAAAGAGGGTGTTGTTGATGGTGGCGGTAATAGTACTACTAGCAATGGCAATGTTAAAAAGAGAGGTAGAGGTGGTGCACTTATGGAGGGATCGCGGTGCAGTCGTGTTAATGGAAGAGGATGGAGATGTTGCCAACAAACTCTTGTAGGATACTCTCTTTGTGAACATCATTTAGGTAAGGGAAGGCTAAGAAGCATGACCAATGTTCGAAGCCGATCCATTGGTAGTAGAGCTGCACCAAAGAAGGCTGCAGCCATGTCCTCACAGCCATTATCTACCACGACAATAACATTATCATCATCGTATGACCAGGAGTTGCAAAAGGATACGTCTCCAGCTGATAATAAACTTGATGGGCGGGAAGATCATGAAGCCATAGATGAAAAGAAGCCGCCATTGATGATTTCAAAAAGAAAGATGAAGCTTGGAACAGTCAAAGCTCGATCAATTAGCAGCTTGTTGGGGCAAGCAAACGATGCCATTGCTGCTGAAGAAAACAGCAAGTAGAAAGGTGGGAAGCATTACCTTTTTCAACGTAGAATCAGGATCATTTTATGTTAAATCTTGTTTGAGATTCTTGATGAAGAACAGATAAATGCTTGATAATTAAGTGTTTCTTTAATTAAATTATCAGTCTTTTTTTTTAATCTTTTTCATCTGTTTTGATCCTGTCTATAGTGCTGCTTTTTATGGGCGATGGTTAAAATATTAGTTAAGAAAAGAGATGGGTTTATTTTCTGTTTAATGCGAGATTATCTGGCTAAATGTGTACTTTAGTTAATAGTATATAATACATAATATATATATATATATATATATATATATATATATATAATGTGGGGAGCCACCATATGAGACCTTAGTTTAATTTAGATGCTTGCTGTAGATCTTTTGACCAAGCTGGTAAAGAGAAATCAGAAGTGCCAATTTGGATTAATTATTATATTGCAAATTCTTTTAATTTCATGAATTTCCAACACGTATGAACCATATTTTATTTTGTCTAATAACAATTTTTTTGATAGGGTTCAATTACAATTTTTAATAACTAACATTTGTTAGTATAATTGACAACTTGTTTAAATTTTCTTAAATAAAATTTCAAGTTCAATCCTTATATATGAAAAAAGATAAAAGTTGAAAAAGTGAAAAAAAATAAAAGTTGAAAGAAATTTACTCTCTTATAAAATTCACTTAGCTTAAACTCAAAAATAGTTAAAATTTATGTGTCTAATGATATCGAAGCATCAAATAAAAAAAAATCATATATATATATATATTGTTGTAAAAAAAAAAGAAAAAATTATGAATGGTGAATAGTATAATATTATCTTTCAAGAAAAATACTGTTATGAACATTCATGATATGTATGCTAGTTTTATATGTAGTCAATATCATGTTTTGTTTTATTTTTTTTTATTTTTTTGTTCAGGTGAACTTCACAAGAAATTTTGTTTATTACATTCAAAAAATATGTATACTCTTCAATCATCATGATATACTCAAAAAGCGATCGACTAAAAACATTAACAAAAGTTGATTGATAATAGTTAAATACATTATTACCCAAAGATTAGTGCAATAATTAATTTCATGAATGATGTACATATAGTGCAAGGTTATCCTTCAAACAAAATATTGTTATGAATATTTCCAACAGCTACCTATTATATATCAAAATGCCCGACAGTTTCTGTACATCCTCTAATTACTGTAAAAACAACAAATTATATGCCATAAAACAGCAGCTGATTGCAGACAAGAAAACAGACCAGAGCCTGTTGTAGAGGGTATACTGTAACATGCATAGTGGCTGACTTTGCACAAGAAACGCAAGGAAAGAACCAATACAGGACTGGTATGATTGATACTCTTATCTGTGAAATTTGCGAAGGGCTTGGAGTTCAAATCTCTAGCACTATTATACACCAATATTAATGAAAATTTATCACTTTTATCATAAGTGATAAGGGAATAGGTCATCTGTATTGTCTAGCCTACGGCTTATATTGGAGATTAGGAGAGAAATAAGGACCAATTGCAGCAGTCATATTCGAAATATATATATTTTTAAAAGGTACAAACAATAATGGACCTAAATTCTAGAAAATTTGAATACATAAAAACAGTTGAAGATTCCTTCCTCGATTACCTGCCGCGACCAATACAACACAGAGCAGCTTGTGTAGTGCAGTAGTAATGCCTCAACCTACACAATCATATTAAAAAATAAATAAATTACCTTACTAAATCGTTGAATTTATAAAACATACTCTGTCTGTTTTACATTTGATTTGACTATAAATGCGTAACACATATATGTGTTATAAATTTAACAGATCGGTGACAAAAATAAATTGGTTAGCACAAAAGAGGGAGGTAAGGAAAACTGCTAGCTAAATCCTGAGAGAAGAAATTTTGGACATTAAATGCTTTTGCATGGTTTAAATTTATAATATATGTACACATATACTCTATTTTTATTAATTAAGTATAACATATTCAAAATATATATTATAATCCTAGTGTGTATTGGTGCACTCAAACAATGGATATAATTTGTGGTCAGTGCACATGCACCGGCCACTGGCTGACGAGACCCTCAAAAAACTAAGGGAATTGCACTGAGCCCCTAGGTATGGTTATAGTAGTATATAGTGGATATATAATTCGTAACGTCTCAACAGCCACCAGAAATTGGGTGGGGTAGGACTGTTAGCATAGCATTAACTTATGCATGCAAAATTTTGTAGATTTGGTGGTTGAAAATTAATAAGTCCTTAGTTCTAAAAAAAAAAGAGTAAGAACAGGTCCACTATTTGTTATTTTGCATATGACAATTTCACCTTCATGTATAGGTTGCTAGAATAGGAGCAAATTGTTTCTTTTCATTTCAGTTAACGTGCAAGAAGAAGAACTAAACCCCACCACCATTTCCAAAGATGCAATATTATGGTGGATAACAGAACATTCAAAATCCACCAGATGATGTCAATTTTTTTCAAGCACATTATAATGGGGTTGCTTTCATTCTTAGTCCCTAATTTTAAGCGCAATTCTCATTACAGTCATTAAATTTGAATTTGAATTTTAAAAAATGTTTACATTTTGATTTACTGACTCTTATTATGGTACACACGTGTATCTATATAAATGATTATTTTCACTTAAATTTAAATTAGAAAAATTATTTTTTTTTCCGAATGTATTATATATTATATCAATGATTATAATTAAATAAGAGTTAATCTTTAACTTCATTTGTATGAATACATATATATGTATTGAAAAAGGATTTGATTTAGTATAATAAAATTGTTTTTTTTTGGAGATATATGTCAAGTGATATTTTTTTTGTCTAAACTATCGATGTGCAAAGTTCATTGGCTACATCATAACTAATTCAATTTAATCTAAACAGGACCATAATGATAAAAATTTCTCAATAATTAATTAATTTAACTCGATTGCATACAATAAATAAAAACATATTAAGTGATATTTTAATTTTTTTAATAACAATAATTAGTGATATTCAATTAAAATTTCAGTTATAATTAAATTTTTTTTATCTATATATTTATAACTTTTAATTTATCATGTAAGTTTTTATTTAATTACTTTAATTTTGAGTATTTATATTTTTCATAAATTATTTTTATCAATTTTTTAAAGGATATTTCCTTATTGAATTCAAAAAAAAAAAAAGTATATTTCTGCGCAGAAGCGAATGATATATTAGTTTTAAAAGAAAATAAAGGTTAAAAACCTATCTTGGAGTTGAATTAATTAACGTTAGCTCTCTTATACTTAAAGTCACAAAATAATCATATTAAAAATTGACTAACTAATAAGGCTCCAATTATCTTATTTATAGTTTATCTTTTTATGAAATGGAATGCTTCCTAACCACCAGGCTATGTATGGATGCTTTATCACAAAGTTTTATACGTAATGAGATTGCTGGGTACCAAGTCAAGTTTTCAATAATTACTAAGTTTGATTAGGGTTTGACTACTACAGTGTTCTTTATGTCATTTGCCAAACAATAATGTCTCCCAATTCCTTGGTGATATATAATGTGGATTGTAATTTTATTTTTTTCAAAAAAGCCAAATATAGCTATAAGCATCTGTATTTTTAAAAAATTATATTGTAAAACAGTTATTCAAACTCAGTAAGTTTAGTTGGGATAATGCTCCAATAAGAACTTAATGGAACCATGTACTTCAACTAAACTATTACACATCTCAATTTGTGAAATTTATGTTCTTTTTATTCTAAAATTACAAGCTCATTTTTCCTTTTCGTCTTTTTTAAATTATAGGCATATTGTAGTTGATATACTAATATATTAATTATTCTTTACCTAATATTCATTTTATTTAAGTCATCTAATTTCAATAAAATAATATGATTTTTTTAATATACCCTCCTGTTAGTAACTTTTTTCTTAATTTGTATGAAAGTTTAAGTAGGCTTATTAGTTTTAGGATATGATCTCACATTTTAATGCATGTCTTTCACACACACAATGAATCATTTTTAAAATTTTGACATCAACCTATTTAAACCTTTAAATTTTCTTTTGAATTCTTATAATTTTATAAAATAGTCTTTAAGTTGATCCCTAAACATTTTTAAACACTTTCTAATTTTAATTCATAATCTTTTAGCTAGTATTTTTTCAAAATTTTGTTTTTGTAATATAATTTTTAAATAATATTTGAGAAAAAAAAAAGTAATTTATTTGTTAAATACCATTACCAATATTGAGTATGTACTACTAAATAGTAATTAAAAGAATTTCAAATCAAAATTTATTTTTTTTGTACATTTTCATGTTGTGTTTTAAAAATAGGAAATTTAAGTATAAAAGTATATATATGTTTTAATTCACCCTCCTTCTCCTCTCATAAATAAGCATCATACTTATTATTCTAAGGGTTATAAGAACATAAGGCCGATTGATCATGAAAGAAAAAGTGCTCGAGAGAAGGAATTAAATCAATTGAAGAAGAAAATTAAATATCACTTTGAGTAATATTAAGAGCTTTTCTAATACAACCACTTCCATTTGCTTGTTAAAAAAACCAAAAGGAAGAGAATATATAATGGTGGCACAATTTCATCAAATCTCCTATAAAAACATTTGCTATGTAGTTCGTTTTTCTTGCTTCAACATCGTTTATAATAGGTTTCTATGAGGTATGGCAATACTAAGAGGTAAGAGCAAAGGCTTGTACTCTAGTTGTTGTTGTTAGGTAATGATGATGTTGACGGTATGCAAATGGTGGTTACTTAAATATCTCCTCTTTGTTCCATTATTAATAAGTTATAGGTTCTTATTTTTTAAGCTGCAATGTTCTTTGATTTTAAAGTTGTGGATGTGATATGTTCAATACGGCACAGAGGCATGGTGGTGAGTATGGTGATGTTCTTATTTATCATTTTTTTAAAAAATTTAATGCATTTTGAAGGACTAAATATAACTTTTAGCTCTAAAAAAGTGAGACAATTTTTGTACTCGAGCACATTAATGTTGTTAAACCGCGAGTTAACTTGTATGATTTTATAATTTTATTATGAGTTAAAACAAGTTAAAATGTTGACAAAATTGTAAAATCACAATTTTAAATGATAAAATCAATTGAAAATCATGTTAAACTCAAGTCAAATTGTGCGATTTTGTGATTTTACTATATTTAGTTATATATATGAATATATTTTTATATGTACAATCGTGCTAAATATACATAAATATATTTTTAAAGACTTTTATGTTGAATGTAAAATTTTACAAGAGTTTATAAACCTCTAATTAGTGATTCTAGAGTAAAAAAGTATATTAATTTGACAACCTTGCTCAAGTGCTAAAATGCACTTGAAATCACACTTTGCTCCAAGTAGGTATGCAAAGCAAGAAGAAATATTCAATAGATTCAAATTGAAATGTAAGGATGCATTAAGATTTCTTTTTATAAGTTGGGGTGCCTAGGCCGAAAAAATAATGATGCATCCTGTGGATGGACCGTGGCTAAATTTTGGCCACAGAGGTAGGCTGCTTATTGCACAAAAGAAGCAGTAAACTTTGTCCAGAAAGGTAAAATTAATTTGTTAGGCTAGCTGGGCTTTGTCCATTTTATGACATAGAAGCATTCATTGACTTGCTATATAGTGTAATATAATTGCTACAATATTACTCTATGAATCAATTAAAAGCTTTTGGATTGCATTTTTAGGCATTACCTTTTTATTGAGTAGAAGAAGTCAGCATTTAGTAGTTGAACTGTTGTTTTCTCATCCCATTCATTCCAAGTTGCACAATGGCGACCTTGGGAGTAGATTTTTTTTTTTTTTTTTTAAAGTCCCAAATTTTTTTTTTCTAAATTATAAAAAGTGAGAATCGTTCATGTAAAAATTTTCTTTTCTGGTGTTAAAAAATAGTGTTGTTTCATTCTAAATTTATTCTGAATATTTCTTTCTAGCCAAGTGCTTAATGTAGAGTTGAATTTAACAAGAAGTTCCAGATATATATATAATGCAGATTTTCATATTTTAGGCTACCTCTGAGATTTTTATCAATATTAAAAAATTTAAAATAAAATGGTCAAAAGTTTGAAGTTGCAAACTTTTGAATGTTTTATACTAGCTAATATTTTTTTTTATAAATGTCATAATTTTTTTGAATGACTATAAATCTTATAATTTTAAAAGAATAAATTTAACATTTTATAGATGTTAATCATTAGGCAACATGGGTAGTGTGGTAATTACCTTTCATTAATATACATATATAGTTAGAAATGTCACAAAATTTAATTTTTGTGACTTTAGAAGTTTTGAATTAATTAGTTGGACTTGTGATTAATCCTTTAATTTTTTTTTTTTTTAGGTAATACGGGATTTAATATTATCTAATATTATCGTGACTAATTCTTTAAATGTGATGGAAATTTCTAACGATATAGACCCTCAATACATACCCACACTAGCTGTCCATAGATGCCTGTTATTTAAGCAAAATATATGTATATATATAAAACAAAGATTTACAAACCAATGATGCCTTTTATTTTAATTAAATTACCGAAAATTGCATATAATTAAACAAAATATATATATATATATATATATTTTTTTTTTTTTTTGAAGCATGTGTTACATCTTTAATTCTGAAATTTTTTTTTACGGTATGTGGTGTGGAAGCATGTGTTACATCTTTAATTCTGAAATTTTTTTTACGGTATGTGGTGTGGAATATATATATATATATATATATAGGCCAGCAGAAGGTACAAAAGTTCAGCAAATGGAGGGGCCTTTTGAGAAGGTGATGTAGCTTAAAGACAGGCTGGAGAACAGAAAATACAAAACTAATGGAAATTAATATGAAATTGAATCATTTGCGATTTAATCATGATTATAATTGTAATCGTAATCATAATCATTCGATGATTGATTCAAATTTAGCTGCCCGGTGGACCCTTTTGCTTTAAAGCCGTCTTAGTCTTTTATTTATGAAACAAGACATCTCATATAAATATAATGGTATGTCTCTTATGGCCAGCAAAAATAATCAAAAATCGAAAAATTAAACCGAATTAACTGGTTTGATTCAATTTTAAAAAATAAAAATATTAATTCAATTTGATTTAAACTGAATTGAAATATATTTAGTTCGGTTTTTAGAGTAAATAAGTATATTAAACCGAACTGAACTCATAGTATATTCTAAAATTTTATATCTATATTTATAGTTTGGTTTGATTGGTTTATTACTAATATTTTAAATTTTATTAATAATATTAGTTTCCAAATACATAAAACTCTTAATAAAATTATTTACTACCAAAAAAATCTTAACAAAAAATATTTAAATATATTTTAGAGAATATCAGTTTATTTGATTTTAAAAAAATTAATAAATAAAATAAATATAAAAAAATTAACATTAATATATCTTATAAATCTTATTAGAATATTGTAAAATTACATAAATAAAATAATTTTAAAATTAAAAAAGTGAAAAGAAAGTCAAAAAAAAAGAAAAAATAACTGAACCGAACCAAAATAATTCGGTTTGATTCAATTCAGTTCAATCTATATATCGGTTCAGTTTGGTTTTAGGTATTTTTAAACCGAACCAATATTTACTCACCCCTAGTCTCTAGAGGTAAAGCCACAAATTTTACTTCACCAATATTCCATAAAATTAAGAGGTGTGACCAGTGATCGAGCTTTACATCACTTCTAATATTATGTTAAATAATTATTCGATACATAAATTTATACGGTTGGGTAATAAGATTTCGAAAAATAATTTAAAGTAATAAAAATTCAGTTCAAAAATTAATTATAACATAATTATATGACTTGTAAAATGAGCCGTGAACTATAAAATAGGAATAATTATCTCTTTTTTATTAATGGAGATTCAATATGAGTAATCATCTCTTCGCCACTTATCATAAAGGTGATGAACTCCTTTGGTATTAGTGGAAAGTATGGTAAAATTACCAATCAGACCATCCTGATTTTTTTTTTTTTTGGTGAAGAAACATACTGTAACTGAACACTCATTCAGACAATTGCTGACTGGAGAGGCTCAGACTACATGCTTATATACCACACACACTTCCTAACCGATGTGGAATCCAAAGATCCAGCCCCAATAAACTCATCCTGAATTTTTATTGATCACAAAAAAGCTGACACTATATAAAATGGCATTTTGAACGCAATCGGCAATATATAGACCTTATGCACTACATATGTGAACTTGATAGGTACCTAGAATATATATTTAGCAAGGGTTAGTAATGTATACCAAATAATATTGATATATAATATAAACAAAGACTTGTTCCAATTAGTGTGTGGGAGATGACATAGATGCTGATGCATCTTCCATAGATATGGTTCACTCGAGAGTACTATAGGCCGATTCTGCACTTGTTCCACCTTGTCATCACGATACCACCGTCTGAGCATATTAAAAATTAAATTTATTCTGTAGATTAGTCACTAGCATACTTGAAACTCTAGATTAATTAAATGAAAATTATTATATGAAATATATTCTACTTCAAGCCGATTTGAACCAATAAAAGATTTCACATTACATCAATCTCGTATACATATATGTATCTCCTGTAGGGTTTTTGCACTAGCATACAATTATCATCAGTTGTGAATATGTTTCAGCAAAAAGTCTGATATATATATATTTATTGCAGCTAATATTATTAGATTTGCTGTATATATATATATATATGTAAATGCTAGCTTGTGCGTACTGTTAATTTTCATATATATACTAAATAATGCAGATAAATTTGTTATCAAGGAAGCAGCAAGACAAATAGATGAACAAGGTAGCTAGGCTTAACATTATAGTGTTTTGCAAAGAATAGAGGAGCAGATGTTTTTGTTTATGATATGATGCAGAAGGCTTTGGATGAAAAAAGATGGGAAGAGAGTAGCAAAGAAGTGGGGACTTGGAATATGAATAAGGGAACAAAAGCAGCACTACTTTCAAGAATATGCACTCTCCATTACTGCTCCAAGTCAAACTCTCCAACTCATGGAATTTCTATTTTACCCATTTTCTTTTGTAGAATAACTTATATATATATATATAATTCCAAAATATGTAAACAAATTTGAGCTAAAAATTAAAATTAAAATTAAAAGAAATTAAATTTTTTTATCTTTTAAAATTCTTTGATAATATATAGTTTCATTTTGTTAAAATTATTTAATTTATTTATTTTTATTTTTTATATTTTAAAAATTAATTAAACTATAAAATAATTTACAGTTAACTTATTGCGTGAATTTTAATTTATTTACATATATTAAATAAATTTTATATTAATTTATTTGTATATTGAATAATTTAATTAGTTAAGAAGATAATTTTTTTTCCTTTAAGTTTACTTAATTTTAGAAAATTCTAAAAAATATTAATAAAATTTAAATATTTATTTAAATTCAAAATTATTGGAGGCCGGTTATGTGAATTTGGTTTTGCTCATTTTTCACTATAAAAAATATATGAAAAAATCTCATATAAACATTTATTTATCATTAATTTTTTTATTTGAACTTAAAATTGGTCATATATGATTTTGTAAATTTATAGACAAAAATACATTAAAATGATAATTGGAGCTTCATTTTTTTTTTTTGAAAAAAAATTGTTTTAAATATAAATACAATTAATGCTTTTGAATCTTAGGATTTTTTTTTTTTGGTTACATTTTGGAACATTAATTACACTTTGAAATGGTAGAATGATAAATACTATAAACTATATAAGAGGTATAAATAAATACTACCCCATAAATAAGCCGAAGGAGGTTGACAGCAAGCACGTGTGGCTTGTTCTTTTTTTTTTTTTTTTTTTTAAATAATAATAATAATAATAATGAAGGATGAGATCAAGCACGTGAGGCTGAGGGTGAACGAGAAAGAAACCGGCTACCGGCAACTGTCAACTACACTGGTGTGGACATTGTAGTTTGGAGGTTGTCGGTCTTAATCTTGATATAACGGTGAAGTCGCAATTTGCCGCCATGAACTTGGACGTTAATTAACTTGTAAATTAAATTTTTGTCCAATTATTTTACTAGGTAAATTTGGTTGATTAACTCAAATTTGCTTTTCAATAAATTTCAATTCACTTCAAAACACTTTTTTTTTTAATTAATTCATCTAAAAGTTTTATATATTGATTAATTAGATCTAATTTTTAAAATTTTAAAATATGTAAAATATTAACTAAAAAAATTAAATTGAAAATATTATTTTTTTAGGAACATTTTTTTAGTAACGAATAATCAATTTAAAAAATAAATTAAAAATTAAAATATGAAAACTATAATTAATTTTTGAAAAAATTAAAAATAAAAAAAATTAAATCGTGTCTAATTAAATAATTATAAATATATTACTAAAAGTTATTAAATTTAATTTTTATTTTTATTTTTACATACGTAGATGCTAGGAGTTACAAAAATTATATGAGTAAAAGTAAAAAATTGAAAACATAAAAAATTTTAACCATATAAAAATCATAAAATACTATTTTTGACATTGTAATTTATTAATTTTAAATTTAGTAAACTTTATAATATATTTACCTTAAAAAATAGAGAAAAATTTAAAAATAAAAATAAAAATAAAATTAATTTTGTAATTTTTAATTTTTCACTAAAAATTAAATCAAAATTATCAATTATTTTTGAAATTAAAAATTCAAAAAATTAAATTGCATCTATCTATTCAGCTTCTCAATTTTATTACTAAAAATCAAATTAAATCAAAATTACCAATTATTTTAATTTGTAATTTTTATTCATAAATATTAAGAGATATAAAAATATATATGAGCAAGAGAGTAAGAAAATTGAAAACATTAAAGTTTTAAATATAAAAAGAAATAGAGAAAAATTAGAAAATGGTCTTACCTAAAAAATTCTCAAATTTTTAATAATTAAAATTACACATCTCATCCATTTTTAAATTTTTCATAAATTAAATCTAATTACTAATTTATAAAATATTTTTAAATAAATTGAATTAAAAAATGAGCATGACCTTTCCACATGGGAAAGTGTAGGAGATGTGATGTTTTGATAAAATTATAAAATGAAATTTACTGAAAATTTATTATTTTTATTTAATTCACCTAATTTTTAATATGGATCTGATTTTTTTTTTTTTGAGTTCTCACCCTTATTTTTAATATCTATTGGCCTATGAAATTATATTTACATGGCTATTTGTAGCATAAGATAAACGGATAAAGCTTTAAAAAGCATGCATGCTTATTAATTATGATGGGTCTATGTACAAGTGGAACACCTTACAAAAGCACTTTCTTTCCTCTTCGTCTAGTCTTCGTTGCATTACTTTTAAATTGCCTTCTTTTCCAGCTCACTCTTTTTAACTACTTAATTTGTGGTGCTTAATTCTCTTTTGCTTAATCTTTCGATTTTTTTTTCTCTCGAAAACGACGTTCTCACATAAATATTTAGGGAAAGTCTTTGCGAGTTTTTGCACTTCCGGATAAATAAAAATAAAAATAAATTAAATGCCCTGTATCATTGGAGGTATTTTGACAAAATTTTTTTGCAATGATAGTAGGGTGAGCAAAAAAACGAAAATTGATTGGTTTGGTTCAATTTCAGTTTTTGACAATACATAACCGACCGGTTTAGTTGGATTTCGATTTTCAATTTAAAAACTGAAAATAACCGAACTGACTGACTTAAATATATATTTATTATAAAAATATTAAATAAAACTTATTAATTAGAAAAATTTATAAATAAAAAATATTTTTTAGTTATATAATTAAAGAATAAGCTTAAAAAAATTATAAAATTATAAATAAAAAATAAAAATTTTAATTAAAAATAAAATTAATTAACAGAATAACCGACCAAACCGAGTTAGTTTGGTTAATTTCAGTTTCTCCTCTGGTTCAGTTCGGTTCGATTACAATTCTCTCTTGGTCGGTTTTGGTGGTTCTTTGACCGAAATTGACCGATGCTCAGCCCTACCCATAATAGAATCTCACACCATCAAACCAACCATTTAAATTTAACTTTTAATTGAATTTAGCTCTCCTGTACCGTCTTTTTTTTTAAAAAAAATTTCCAATTCTCTTGTAAGCAATGCATTACTAATTCGTGTTCAAAAGAAATACATTACTATTGCTAACAGTTAGTAATCAAACGGGAACGAAAATTTTTTTGTAATATTGTTGGGGTAGTCAACTTAAGCCATTGTTTTTTGATAGGCTCAATATCTAGCCTCTGCTCCATCCCGAGTGGATGGGTGATGAGGTTGCAAATCTCAGTTTTGAGACCTATTCTTAATTCCTAAGGAATAATCCCTTTAAATCTATCCCTGAGTTTTTTTAATCCGTAAACTCTACAGATTAATGTGTGTGATAGCTCGCTCGAATTAGATAAATATTTTCCTTTTCAGCTAATATACAAGCATACTGATTAGGGGTGTTTAAAACCCGACCGGCCTGAAATTGCCGAACCGATAAAGACAGGCGGGTCGGCTGAGGTAGGTTAACAGGGCGGGTCGGCTGAATTGGTTGGTCAGATTTCGGTTTGTGGATGGTGGTTCAATTTGAGGTAGCGTTAACCCGAATCGTCCGAACTTCCGAAATTCTATTGCCTAAACAGTGCATTTTATAGTTATATATATATATATATATACTTATAAACTAAACCATAACCCTACTCTCATTTGACATTTCCTCCCCTCCCCTATTTTGCAACCCCCCCCCCCCCCTTCTCGAATGTTCATCTCCTCTCTCCCCTTCATCCTCTCATCTACAGACTCCTCCAATCGATACAACCTTAATCTAATCCTCTCATCTGCCTCTCTTCTCTCTCTTTCTCTCTGCAGCCGCCTCTCTGCAGTCTAACCCTAACCCTCTCATTTCTTCGTAACCTCTGCCATGCATCTCTGTAACTCTTTTTTTTTGTTTGAAATGGAATCAATCTCTCTTCTCTCTTCTGTGATTTCATGTTTCTGGCCTCTACTTTTCTTATCTCTTTTATACTGAATCTCATATACTCAAAGACTCGATTAAAACCATCGGTGACAGAAAGTTTAGATCTTGATTCTTCACATACCAGATCTCGATTTGGTAACGTTTATGTATAATATAGATTTAATGATTTGTGTTTTATTAACTTCTTTTTTCTGGTTGTTGAGTTTCCTTTTTGATCAATTTATTGTTATGTGTTTAAGAGTTTTTACAGATCTAACCATGATTTTCAAATCTTGTTTTAATTTATTTATGTTCTGTGTTTTAAAAATTTTGATTTTTAATTTATTTATGTTCTTTATTTAATTAATCTTTTATTTTTATTTTAATTTGTGTATATTTATGTATATTATATATGTTATCTGTGTATTCTTTTTAAAGTAAATTATAATCTCTGACTTCTGTGTGTTTTTATATATATGTGTATATTTTATATTTTTAAAATTTTATTTTTTAATATGTGTATGAAAATCGGTCAGTTAATTTTATATTTTTTCAAAATTTGTGTATATTTAATTTATCTTGTATGTTTTCTTTTAATTTGTGTATATTTATTTAAATTATAATATGTGTAATATTTTTTATATGTGTAAATTATAATCTGTATTTTTTAAAATATTTGTTTATATTTATGTTCTTAAATTTTTTTTTAATTTTTTTAATCTGTGCATCAAAATTTGTCATTTAATTTTATGTCATTATGTGACTATGTTATGTATTGGCTCATTTACTTTGAGTGTGATTCTCTGAGACTCTGACTATATATTTGGTCACTTTCTGTGAGTCTGTGACTATATAATATATTTGCTGTGATTCTATTTGTAGTTTTGCTCATTTGCTGTGAGTTTGTGACTATATTTTTATGTTTTTACTGTGACTAATTTAATGAAATTTATTTTTATTCCTATTATGTGAGTGGAAGCAAATTAGAGCAGATGGATCTCTTTATTGCAACTCTGTGACTGTGACTGTGACTGTGACTCTTCTTTTACATTTCTTAATTTCAGTTGATTTAAAGTCAACTGAAATAAAGTGGTGGAAGCTTTTCAAATTTTTGTCACCTCTGGTTTTAAATGAAAAAGGTAGAAGCATTAATTCTTAGATTGATTTTAGAGGCCAGAAACTTTAAAGGGTAATTACTGTGACTCTGTTACTTTCATTTTGTTTACTTTGTATCTTTTTTTCTTACTGATGCTCTCTCTAACCATGATGTTTTGTTTGTGCCTTTGTTAGATGGAATCTATCAGTGCTAATCCCACTGAAAGCAATGTTCCTTCTGAAACTGGTGATACTGCTCCTGTGCAAGTGGTGGAAGCACAAACTGATCCTAAAAAGACTGGTACCTTTAAAAAGAGAAAAAAGATTAATTCCAGAAGCAAGGTCTGGGACCATTTTGAGAGGTTACAAGATGCATCAAGGGTTATGGTAAAAGGTCGTTGTCTTTACTGTGCTAGACTGGTACCATGCTAAAAGACATGGTACTTCATCATTGAGAAACCATATGTTAAATTGCATGAAAAATCCACATAGTAAAGACATTAGGCAATCTTTATTGACTTTGAAACTTGCTGATATAGTGGAAGCAAGTGGTTCTGAAACTGTTGGGCATTTAGGAACCTGGAAATTTGATCAAAACCTTATTAGAACCAAACTTTCTAAAATGCTTATCATTGATGAACTGCCTTTTAAGTTTATAGAGAATGAGGGATTCCAGAAATTTATGGTTGCTTGTTGCCCTAGGTTTAAAATTCTTTCTAGATCCACTATCACTAAGGATTGTCTGAAAACCTACTTTGAGGAGAGGCTTAAACTGAAAACTTTTTTGAAAGAACATTGTCAAAGAGTTTGTTTGACCACTGACTCATAGACCTCAATTCAGAGGCTTAACTATATGTGTCTAACTGTACATTTTATTAATAATGAGTGGAAACTCCATAAGAAAATTCTGTCATTTATTCATGTTAGCTCACATAAAGGTAAGTACATTGCTAAGACCTTAGAAAATTATTTACTTGAGTGGGGGTTAAAGAATGTGTTCACAGTAACTGTTGATAATGCCTCTAGTAATGACACTGCAATGTCATATTTTAGGAAAAAATTACAGACCTGGGGAACAAGTGCAGTTAAGGGAAAATATGTATATGTTAGGTATGTAGCACACATTTTAAACCTCATTGTACAGGATGGTTTAAAGGATGTTTCACTTTCTATTAACAAGGTTAGGGAGGTAGTCAGGTATATTAAAAATTCACTAATGAAACTTAGAAAGTTTAAGGAATTTACTGAATTGGTTGGTGTAGAGTCTAATGCTTCTATCATGCTTGATGTGCCAACAAGGTGGAATTCCACATATCTTATACTGAAAACTACGTGTATATATGAGAAAGTGTTTGAGAAATATAATAAGAATGAATTTGCTTTTAGGGCTGACTTAGGTGATGATGTGCCATATATTTTTGATTGGCAGTATGTGAATAGTATGGTACAACACTTAAAGCATTTTTATGACATGACACTTAAAATCTTTAGTTCTAAGTATGTGACTTCTAATGCATTTTTCAATAAAATTTCTGACTTGCAATATGTTTTAAATGAGTGGAAGTAAGTTGATGATGACAATGTTAATTCTATAGGGTTGAATATGAAAGCCAAGTTTGATAAATACTAGGGGGATCCAGATAAAATGAACTTCATTATACTCTTTACTAACATATTAGATCCTATAAACAAGCTCGAATACTTAGAGTTTTCTTTGTTGTAAATGCATGGCCAACACATTTGAAGTAGACTGTTTTATCTTGCAAATTCATCTCTCTTTGAGTTGTTTGATGACTATAAGGCCATGTACACCTCTGCTATTGAATTTGGTTCTGACATTTAAATCCAATCTTCCATGAATGTTGACATTGCTCACTCAACACCTGATGTTGATTCTAGTTCTTCTGAAAAATAATTGTCTATATTGAAAGCTAAGTTCAAGAAGTATAAATTAGAGTCTGGTTTTGGTAGTAGCAAACAATCAGAGCTTAAAATGTATTTAAGTGAGGCTGTAATTAAGGATGATGGTTCATGTGATGTTTTGCGATGGTAGAAGCTTAATTTCCAAAGATTCCCTGTTCTATCTTGCTTAGCAAGAGATGTCTTAGCAGTACCAATTTTAACTTCTGAATCAGCTTTCAGTACTGGTAGTAGAGTGCTTGATGTTTTCAGGAGTTCTCTAACTCCTAAGTTGGTGGAAGCTTTTATTTGCACACAAGATTGGCCTCAAATATCTAACCAACCAATTTCAGTTGAAGAGTCCATTGAGGAGTTGGAGAATATTAAAAAATATCAGATTTTTACATATTTTTTTCTGGTTTTTTTGTTCTTTTTTTTCAGTTTTCCTCTCATTTTTTATAATCTCTTATTTTTTCCACTTCTGGTTTTTTTTTTAATGGCAGAGTTACCCCAAGTGGGCATTAGCCCTTCAGTCACCTCATCTATTGCTGCTTCATAGAAATTGTTAGCTAGCTCTGCTAACAAAATCAGTAAAATTACTCTTCCTAATCTTTAATATTATATTGCTTAACTGCTTATTATGCTTATTCCATTTTCTCTGCCTGTCTGCTGCTGCTAATTGCTTGCATGTTATTGACTTATTGTGCTTGTGCTGTTATGCATATGATGTGAGTCTTGTGAACAACTTGTTCTACAAGTTGTAGTTGTTGTCTCATATTCTCATATGTGAGTCTTGTGACTAACTTGTTCTACAAGTTATAGTTATTGTCTTATATTCTCAAATATGAGTCTTGTGACCAACATGTTCAACAGGTTGAAGTCGCTATCTTATATTCTCACTTGCATAATTGCATTGCATTATGAGACAACAATGAGGGAGGCTATGATGAAGCTTCTACCATTACTTGTATGACTTTAACAAGAACATTTACTTAAGTTTCATCAATGGCAGATTATTATTCCTGTTGCCTGAAATATGGCATTGTTCTTTTAAATGACGTGAAATTTAACTTATGAGCCTCTCTTTGCATGTTTAACTTTATTTTATACATGTTTTAACTTCTGAAATTAAGCATTTGTGAGTTTTATGACCGTTGCTTATTCACTTTATTATTGTCTTGTGTATATTAACCATGATTACAAATGCAGGCAGCAATCCATATCAATTGTGCTTTTTTTTGACAGAAATGTGGTAGAGGCAATGAGGACTCCTCATTTGAGGTGGTGATGACTATTATTTCACCAATTTTTTGTTTGTTCTATTTTCTGTGTGTGAATTTGAGGCTATAATAATTATTGTTGCTTCTACCACTTTCTTTTATACAAAAATTGAATGCTAATAGGGCAAAATATCTTTGGTGGGCACCATTTAGACTTTATTATCTATTTGCTGCTAGAGTTTTGCATTTAGTATTCATGTAATGCTTTATATAACAAAACCTGAGCCTCAAATTTACATGTATTTTAATTGATTTTCTTTGTTTATTATTTTTTTCCTTGTATTTCTAATTAATTGTGGTTCATTTATGGTTTGCATGCAGGATAAGAACATATCTCTTTGATACTTTTTACTGATTTGCTGCAATTACTTTTTGACTATCTGAACCACCAACATTAATTTTTTTTACTCCCAATTCTTCTGTGATGTGGGTGGAAGCTACTGATTGAGATTGAGATGGAAGCTCACTTATTTTTTTGGCAGTCCCTCTCAATGTACAACTAAATCAACTGATGAACTGTTGATTTTTTTTGTTTATATCTGCATCATATAGATACTTGGATAGGGCCAGATTCTTTATTGTAAAGTCCATAGGCCATTATTTTGTAAATTATGGGTCTATAAGCCCATTAACATTGTAGCCTAATTAAATTATAGTGTATATATATTTTTATTTGTTATGCATGTTCAAGCCCAATGAAAATGAGGCCCAATTCGATATTCCGACCCGAAATTAACCGACCTTTTTCGGTCAACTGAACCGATGGTTTTTCCTTTTTTTCAGTTCTGTTCGGTTGCCACACAATGTTTCTAGAAACCATTTGGTTTTAGATTTTTCCTACCCGTTCCGACCCGACCGATGAACACCCCCTAGATGTGATAGCCATAGAATCAATAAATCAGATAAACCAAGACAATTAGCAAACTTTATGAATTTGGGTATCACTCAACCTTTCAAAACTAATCCCTAGAGATATTTTTATTCAACCCAATGGAAAGAAATCTTGGGTGGATTTTAAATATGAAAAATTACTAGGATTTTATTTTTTATATGAAATGATTAGCCATATAACCTAAGGTTGCAAAGGATTTTATTATGTCTTGGAGTTTAGTGGCTCCATTAAGAACAAGCTGTTATTTGGTCTAGAATTAGGAGTGAGAAAAGAGAAGTCATTCCAAAAGGTATTAAGTTAGGAAGATCCAACCCAGGTGCTTAAGAATTACAATGGTAATGCTGATAAATCAGGTATGAATATTGGTTCGGAGATAGCAAAGAGAGGGCAAAAGAGTTCAGTGTTGAGTCTCTATGATAAGCTGACCGAAAACAACATGGAAATTAAAGTAAACCCATTGATTCAAGTAACAACTCTGATGCAAACTTTGCGTATTGGAAAAAAATGATGAAAGATAAGCATGAAAAAGGACATACATAAAGAAAGCGATAAGGCCTTTAAAAAATTATAGACTTGCCAAGTGTGGTCAAAGGGGGATAGAGTTGGTTTAGAAGGGCAGAATTAATGTCCTAATTTTATCTTTTTTGTTATTTTGCTGATAGGGAGACTTTAAGTGCTAGTTTTTTTATTAGGCCTCTTTAGTTTTTGGAGCACTCCTATTAGGTTTAGAATAGATTTATTTATGTTATAAGGGATATGTTTAGTTCCTAGAGGTAGATTATTTGGTTGGTTTTTTTCCTTCTTCTCCTAGTTATACTCTTCCTTACTCTAGATGGGTAAGTAGTTCATGACTAATAGGTGGCTACTAATTAAGTAGTCTCAATAGGGAAGAGTAAAGTAGCCTCTTCGGCTGTCATGGGTCTTTTGTTGCTTGTTTAGAGATATACCTCTCTATGTTTTTTGTAATGAAAATAAATTTTCTTAACAAAAAAAGTTTATTTGGAAGTAAATTCTATTAGGAATTTATTTGGAAATAAAATGAAGGAATAAGCACAAAAAAGTACCTTATGGCGCTTTTTCACTTTTAGGCCTGTGGTTTTTTTGTGACACTTCAGTATCCTATAATATCTGTTGTTAGTAAATTTGAGTTAAACTTATTAAAACCGCTCACTGTGATGACGTAGGTGCTGACGTCGGCATCCATATTATTACAATTAACAGTATTAGTGAGTTTGGTTCAGATTTACTAACGACATATATCACAAGGTATTGAAGTGTTATGAAAAAAATACAAGCTCAAAAGTAAAAAAACGATAAACCATAGGGTACCTAGTACTTATCCCTAAAATAAATTTTTTGGTGGAATCGAACCAAACAGAATGTAAAGATGCCTTCAAATTTTAAATATATGCCTATACAAATCAAATTGCACTTAAAAGAGTTTAATTTTTGAAGACTTGATTCCACTCACTATTCTATATGTAAGTTTCAAATTTTTATTGTATTAACTACGATGCCAAATAGTTTATACATGCAAGTTTCAAATTACATTTAAAGAGTTCAATTTTTGAAGACTCAATTGCACTTACTATTCTACATGTGAGTTTTAAGTTTTTATTGTATCAACTGGGAAGCCAAATAGTTCAAAAACAAAAAAACTATAAAGCCAAAAAATTTATATATTCTTAAGTAATGGAAGATCAAATGACCAAAATATTGATCAACTTTATGATAAAAGATAATTATTTAAAAAGTAAAAATAAATTTTACAAATTGATAATAACTTAATTTAAATCTTATGCTGTAAACATATCTTTCAAAAAAATATTCATTTATTTTAGATATATCTTATTTAAGATCAAATTTATAGCATATATCAAATATTTTGATATGATCAAGATACTGTGTTTTTGGTAATATTTGGCATAATTATTGAGAGAAACTATTAGTTGTTCACTCCTCAATAGCTACAATAAAAACAACTATAATAATAATGTTTAGTCAAAATTTAATTTGCCAACTGATAGCTGTTAGAATACTAAATAACTCCAATTTGATAACACTTCCAATTTTAAGCTTTTTACCTAAAATTATGTTTTTAAAAATATATTTGCTATTTTATATTTTTAATTTTAACTAATTATCATTAATTTAATAGATATTGTTTAGATAATTATTAAAAATACTAAATTGTTTAGATAATTATTAAAAATACTAACCACACAAACAAAAATATTAAGGATTATATGAATAAAAAAATTTCAAAAATCATCAATGTAAAACTCCCAATTACATATATTGACACATGGCACAATAAAATTTTTCACAAAATTTTATTTAAACTCATCAATATTAAACCTTTGTAATAGTACACCATAATGTTTACCAAGTACATTTTATTATCAAATATAACTTTAACATATATATCAATGTATCAAAGTACAAAATGCCAGAACTCAAAAAGATGACCAATTAGTTTTGAATGCACCAAACTTGCCACTGGCCCACATGTACTCTCTATTGAATGCAGACTTCAACTCAACTATCTAATGTCCTGAAAAACTAAATGCAAAGGGGTGAGCTTACTACTCAGTAAGTAATTACTAATATGAATACATAAATTAACTTCTCAAGAATCAATTACGTATAGACATGTATATTAAGTCTAATAAATTGACATATTCATAGTATAATAGTAACTTATTAGAGTCATCAAACCCCTTCTTGTATAACACCAATCAAACCATAACTCATGCATATTCAAATAAAGCTTAAAACTCTACTTTTTCAAGCTTCGGATAGTGTCACGATCGTGAGCCGAGTAGTCACGATCGTGAGGAGGTCTGAATCTCATCAAACATAATCAAATTTTAAAAGAAAGAGGCTCTGCACTACTCACGATCATGCCCTCACGATCGTGACCAAGTGTGTCACGATTGTGAGGAGCATCTTATGATCGTGAGAGTTTCCAAGGCTATTTTCAATGAACTCCTGCACCCCTCACGGTCCCTCCTCATGATAGTGATCGAGTGGATCATGATCGTGAGGGTCTCCTCATGGTCGTGAGGAGCTTTAAAAGCTTAATATCATGCTTGCAACACTCATATGCATTGCACTCTTCAATCACAACCTCAATAAGCTATGTGTACACACTTAATTTGTATAGTACACATTAAGAAATATACACTTTAAACAATAATTCCAACCCTCATATAATAAAGGCAATAGACACTTGAGCATATACTTCATGCACCGTTTCAATTTATATCACATATTTCTTCACTGTTTCTCTTATTGCAATTCATAATCATATAAGAATTCTCAACCACAACCAACATAACCCATTTATGAATAATTCAAGGTTAGTACATATCATATCTAAATATTCATCATAACTATTTACCGACAGATCACATAGCATGTCAGTTTATACATCACATAGCTTTACTGACATATCACATAACATGTCAGTTTATATATCACATCGCTTTACCGACATATCATATAGCATGTCGGTTTATATATCACATAACTTTACTAACAGATCACATAGCATGTCGGTTTATATATCACATAACTTTACCAACAGATCACATAGCATATAGGTTTATATATTACACACCTTTATCGATAGATCACATAACATGTCAGTTTATATATATCACACAACTTTACCGAGAGATCACATAGCATGTCAGCTTATATATCAATGGCATATAGTCACCCAACTCAAAATTCTCACTGTTAGTCACACACGTGGCCACCCGGCTCATTCTTCACATTTATTCACACAAAATTTTGATCTTAACACATTCTTTTATGATTCTTACATTCTATTCACATAACATCATTTCTTAGTATAACTCATTTTATACACCCAATTCTTTGTCATAATAATAACATATTTACTCAACCATAACACCACTAAGATAATATACATATTTAACTCATGAATTTCTTCTATCCTCATTATAATTTTATATCAATCATACACATTTACTATCATTGGTATTGCAAAAGCAATACCAAGATCACCATATATCAAATTAAGATATCTCATAATGTGTAACATTTCCACACATATATATTATCATTGATATTACGATTGCAATACCAAAGTCACATTACTTCCTATCAACATATCTCACAAAGCATTTGGTACACATACATAACTCATCCATCAAAACACTTGGTACATTTTCTGCACAATATTAATATTTCATTAATAATACTAAGATGATCACTCATCTAGCTCATCATGTATAAAGATCATATACTTATTCAATTACTTATGATAGTACATATATAATATTACAACTATAACATGCAAAAGAAACCAAATATATATTATATTAGTAACTACTTACCAAAGATGCTTCCTAAACCTTAATAAATAAGAGTTTCCTTAGTTGATTGTATCTTCCTTTCCCCTTACAAATTACAAATCCTATCGATAACCATATATTAAACACACATATA
>CATIWO010196112.1:0-13374 GCA_949673435.1 Macaranga tanarius
GATTCGGAGTCATGCGCAGAAATACTTTTTGAAGGTCCAAAAGAATGGGACAATTGCTCACGTTCCTCCTCCTCGACCTAAGCGCAAAGCTTCTCATCCTTATCCGCAGAAGGCTTCCAAAAATGGTTAGGCTGACTCATATATTCTTTAGGATGTTGCATTTGACTGTAGCTTTACAACAATGTTGACAGCTTGACATTTTGTATCTCAATGTTGCAGTTTTATTGCCACTTTCGACATCCATGGCTTACCTTTCTTCAATGACTGCCCTTGCACCTGGATATGTTCCTTGGGATGAAACTTCCATGCTAATAAATACTGCATCAAGCGAAATTATGCCATCACAGGATGAATTTGCCAACATTCATGGAGCTGAAGGCATGCATACTTTTTTTGCTAGCTTTTTCTTGTTATTGCATTAGTCCACTTTCTTTAGTCGAGGAAACTTTCCATCACTTCTTATAATGTCACTGATTCAGCTGATCTTGGATCAAAGGGAGCACCAAGGTTAGGTAAGAATACTGCAACCGGCCTGAAAACTCTAAGTAGATCGCTACCAAGTTCCGATATACCGAAACAAGGGAAACAGATTCCTGTGCTTCATGGTAATTTCTACTCCCCTACCATCCATTCTCCTTACACTTCATAAAAAGAGAAAAGGACTATCTTTCATTTCTACCATTATTTAGCAGTTGCAGGTCTACCAGATTTTGCTGAAGTTTATAGTTTCATTGGGAGTGTCTTTGATCCAAAAACGACAGGCCATGTGCAAAAGCTCAAGGAAATGGATCCTATAAATTTTGAAACTGTAAGTTATGTGGAGCATGTTCCCAATATAGTAGTAATTGCCTATGGGTTGTGTAGGTGCATTTTTTTCCAAGATACTGTGCAATGATAACCAATGGTATAATCTTCTCAGATAAAGAAAAATGTTTGGGCTTGAATGGTGATTGCAACTGGCTAATTTTTGTGATTGAAGTTTACATAATTGTGCTAATTATGCTCACCATGTATTCATACACAAGTTTGCAAGCAAGTGCCATCTTTTTGACCATTTGTAATGTTCACTGTTTACTTGCTTCTTAATTACCATTCATCATATTACTGGTGATTAGACCTGTGGATTCCTGAACCTAACTAAAAAATGACAGAATACTTATATACCATTTACGTAGTACAATCTGCTCTAGTCTTCTATTTTTCCAACTGAGTCAGACTTTCCAGGTTTAGTTCTTAAATGCTTCTGCAAATGAACATCTAATGTCATGGTAGGCATTCTAGTTTAAACTTTTCTGAAGTGGCTTTCATTCTGGGTACCATGCTAGGTTAAGTATAGTTTGCAGTAGGGAAGAACCTTCCAATAGCAGCCTACATATAAGTTTATCCTGACAAGGAAGTATTGTAATCTTCTTAAGCCTTATAATTTAGATCAAGCATATCAATTGGACTCCACCTACAGAGTTTGACGTACTTGTTTTCTACTTTGGTTTGTTGTAACCTACCTGTCAACCTGTTGTCATCATTTTTAAAATGGTGAACACTATTTCTACAACCTCTTTACATGCTAGGTCTACAACTTTTTATTCACATAGATAAAATTCTTGTACAAAGAAAAGGTTGTGGCCCCACTAACAATTATGGTTGTGCAAACAAGCTCATCGCTTGATATATAAACTTCTCATGTGATAATGACATTAGTAGTAGCACAATTACATCTATATTTCCTGAGTTGGAGCTGGCATAAGGGGTTTCATGGCTTCAATATATTTTCTTTCTGAAGGTTTACTATATTTATTTAAGCATACTACACCTTCATTTGATTAAAACACTCAACTTTTGAAAAGTAGTTTAGTTGTCTATGCGATCATATACATCATATGTTTTTTTTTTCTTTTCTATTTCAAATGTATGTTTATATAATGGCATTTGGTAACTTCCAGGTTTTATTGTTGATGGGGAATCTCACTTTTAATTTGTCCAGTCCTGATTTTGAGCCAATTGTAAGTATTAGTGTTATTTTTCAATAGATTCAATATAATTGTGTCATTTTAACTGCACAAAACTTGTTACATATAACATTCTACTGAATCTTGTGTTAGGAAAATATGACAAAACTTTCCGGTACTTGCTTTTCTTATTTTTGGCTTATCGAAAAGACTGCTTTTATTATATACGTAGCAGTGGAAATCTCCTTGCAATTATACTACAGAGTGGAATTTTGTTTAAACCATATGTTATGCTTTTATATAGACAAGGGTTTAGCAGTTGGAATCTTATATTATAGAACCACCCTTTTTCTTTCTTTCTTTTTCTTAAATATGCTAAATGAATTCATAGATAATTAATTTTAATAAAAAAGAAAATCCACTACCTCATGAAGTGGCAATTTTTTCATCAATAAGATTTGTAATAGTGATTTCACCTTAAAGAATCTGTGCTTGGGATTTTTGTATGCTTTTTCCTAGGAGTCTCAATATGTGGAGAATATTTTACAAATGAATACTAAACTAACCAAAAAGATGATTCAAGCAAAGGAGTCAAACATAAAATAGGTAACTTGTTCTGTCCCAGTCAAATATGTAAAAATTGTTTTAGGGTGTTTGTTATGTAATAGGGTGTGATGTAGAGAATAATAACTTCTGTATGTTGTTACTTAGTATAAGAAATAGAATGAAGTTGTAATTTGGGAAATTATTGATTATGGAATAGAATTTGAAACTCTCTCTTTTATCTCTGTTATCCTCACCTGTCTTTGCCTATTTTTTTCTCATCTCTTTCCTTCACTTTCTCTTCTATTTTCCATCTTTCCAAACAACAGTTATGATCCATTAAACAGTGAATTAATCTGTCTTAACAAAGTTTGTAATTGTGAGAATGCTGTTTGGCCAACCATGATGACTGAAGCATGTGAAACAAAATCATCAGCCTCAACAACTCTCTCTGCATAATCTTTTCTAAATGTTTCAAGTGCACTTTGTTTACATATAATTCTTCGAACAGAAAGTGGCGACATACAGTATCTTTGAATTTTTATTTTCGGGGATATGCTCTTATTTAAAATGATTGTTCTGTAACCTTGGTTAGTTGATCTCCTTGGTTGATTCAGAGGAAGGTCCTGTCGTCATATGACATCAATACCAAAACTGTGGGAGTTGCAGCTGTCAAGAACCCAATCAATGATATCTCATGTTGAACCTTTTCTACTCATGACATGCTGACTAGTGAGTTCTTCTTCCTTATTCTCCACATTTCTCTTTTCTCCTCAATTCCATACCTCTCTAAACTCTTTTCTCTTAGTAACATCGTTCTTCATGGTAAACAGGAGGCGTGTAGCTAGATCTTTTGCACCTTCACTGGAACAATTAGAAGTGCCTATTATAACCCGAGGTGCATGCTCAGATTTGTCTGTAAAGGCAAAACCATAGCTAAGAAGCTGTATAATGGTGGATGAAAGTTTTCTGTTGATTGCTAAAGTCCGCAAGGATCTTAATTTTCAACTGACCTAAATAGGAATGGTTGTCCGTCCTTTTTTTGTACATGTTTGGTCCTTAAACCAAAAACAAAATGTGTATATTTTGGGAGGTTTGCTAGGTGACTATTTAACCATTCGTTAATATAGTGTATTATAATTAACAAGTGGTGGGGGATAAGTTTTGGTAGGGTTGGTGTAACTAGAAGAAGAAGAACGATATTACAATAAAAACTGCCTTCAAACTTGTTGATGTAGTAGGTCAATTCATGTCCTGGTTCTTGGAGTGCCATTTTTTTATTTTTTGTATTAATTGTCTTCAATTATTTGGAGATTTCTTGTTCTTAATTTCAAATTCTCAGCCTATTCAGATGTTCTAACTTATGGAGCTCAAGTTCAATTTTTTAGGGTTAATTACTATTACATCCTTGAGGTTTGGCCTATTATACTACCAGATCCTTGTATTTTCAATAATTAACTTAAACATCCTTGCATTGTACTATTTCGTTAAACTATTACATCCCTATTGTTCAATTTACCATTAAATAAACCAATTTAAAAAACTAAAAGTTATATTTGATTCCTAAACTTATAATAAAATTTTAAATTCATCTTTTTTTTTAAATTTTTTATTTGAAATTTAAACCAGAAGGTATGGCATTAATAAGCAAACATATTTGTTATATAAAAAGGGAGGATTTCGAGAGGAACTTCTTCTAATAGAGCAGAATGACGTTCAACAAAAACATGAAAATCAGTCTTCATAATATAACATTTGTCGCAATTCATTTGCAATGGTATATTTCTACTCAATAAAATTATTTTGCCAAGGAAGTGTTTAACCTTGGGAGGTATTTTCTGGTGCCAAAGAGAAAGCCAAATGAATTTTGCCTTAGTTGAAATGAAACCGCTAGAATTTGGCATATTTAGAAGTTAGCCTCATAGTAGGTTAATTTCATAGTGAATATCCCATTCTCGACTTTCATCCAGATCACTGATCCTTAGGAAGTCCAAAACTAATTGAATACTGCAAATTAGATTAGCTTCAAAAGAAAGAAACAAAGTCTGCACCATCTATTTTCGCCATTGCTTCATCAATCAAGCTATGCACTATAAGCTCGACTCCCAAAGTATGAGGAGGAATTTGTAAAATTAGTTCGAATGATGTATCGTCTTATAACCATGGACCATGAGTGTCATGATCATTGATATAGATAGATGATCTAGAAAGTATCAGATTCCGCGTAAGCTACTGCTCAGTAAGCATCTTTTATTGCATTTAACAAGATAGAACTAACAATCAATTTTGTAATTATTCACTTAACTCAATTATAAAGAATTAAGTATTCAAAACTTAATTGTAAAAACACTAACTTTTAAGAGTAGAAATATTGTTATTTCTAAACTTAATAAAAAATGGATGAATTTAAAATTATATTATAAGTTAAAGGACTAAATAGAACTTTTTATTTTTCGAATTAGTCCATTTAATAGTAAATTAAATGGTAAGGATATAGAATTTAACAAAGTAAAATCTTAGAGATGTTTAAGTCATTATTGAAAACACAAGGAATAATAAGTCCAACCTCATGAATGTGATAGTAATTAAATTTTTTTTAAAATGCAGTATAAAATTAATCTTAATTAAAGATGAATATTAAAGTGTATTTTATGATTATTTTTATTTATAAAATAAAATATATTTTATTAATAACTACATTTAAATGATCAAATATACTACCATCCAATAGTAATTAAAAAAAATAAGACAAAAATAACAAAGTAACCATATAATTTCCAAAATTTTAAATACATATATAAAGTAATTAATTATTTTAACATCTTATAACAAAAGTCTTGTCTCCATGATAAGTTTCAACTGTCTTGGCTTTTTGCAAGTTCCTTTGTAATTTTCTTTCAGTGATCTCGTATTTCTTTTCTTCTTTCTGCATGGCGGGCTGCAACAGTAATGACCCTAGTATGAATTTGATTAAAGAATGTAATCTGCTTCAGATTAATGACGATGGGGATGATGGTTTGGTTGTTTCAGTAGAGGAAGCAAAAACTTATGCATTGGAATCTAAGTTGTGTTTGCTTGGGAAATTCTTAACTGAGAAATTTGTTAATTTTACTGTAATGCGAAACACTCTTGCTCCTCTATGGCGTCTAGTTCGGGGTGTTTCCATGAAGGATTTGGGAAACCAGGTGTTCCTATTCAAAATTTTCCACGAGCTCGAACTTCAACGGGTTCTCGACCAATGCCCCTGGTCTTTTGATCAAAATTTATTATTATTGGTCAATTATGATGGCTCTGTGGATCCGGATTGAGTTGAATTTCGGTTCACTGATATGTAGCTGCAGATATTTTCTCTTCCGGTTGGGCTCAGATCAGAGAAAGTTTTGGAACGTATTGGTGATTATGTGGGTGAGTTTCTTGGTTCCGATGAGAATAATTTTACTAGCATCTGGCGTAGCTTCCTACGTATCAGGGTTTGACTTGATTCAAGGAAACCGTTGAAAGATAAGATGAAGATTAAGTTAGCTGGAGGTGATTGGGGCTGGATTGAGTTCAAGTATGAACGTTTACCTACGTTTTGCTTTGTATGTGGCAAGCTTGGTCACTCTAATCATTTTTATGAGTACGTCTTCCAAAATCGATCTCTGCTGGAGAATAAACGTTATGGGAGTTTGCTTTGGACCTCATTGCGTCATTCTTATAATACTGCCGAACGGTGGCTCCGGGATAAGAATGATATTTCATCATCAGAGTTATCGGACAAGCATATTCGAAATAGCCAGGGCCGTACTGGTTCCTTAAATTA
Source organism: Macaranga tanarius (assembly GCA_949673435.1). Taxonomy (NCBI): domain Eukaryota; kingdom Viridiplantae; phylum Streptophyta; class Magnoliopsida; order Malpighiales; family Euphorbiaceae; genus Macaranga; species Macaranga tanarius. The sequence continues at coordinate 6,292 of CATIWO010196112.1, forward strand.
CGGTTTTCATGATCGTGGTAAACAGATAACTTCCATTAATAACGGTAAGAGTAATAATCGTAAGTTGGTAGTGAATAACTCTCCTACTCTTCAGGAAGGTGTGGTGTTTCATTCCACTAACTCCCATATCAATTATTCTCCAGATAATTTGAATGATAGGGATGGGGTGGTGATTACTGATGGTAAACGACGTCGTAGAATTATTAATACTAATATTGGATTATCTAGCGATATGGTTGAGGGTGATGGACTGAATACTATAGTTTTTGGGCCTGTTCATATGGCTCTGGACCCAGTATCTAATCAATTTTCAGAGGTGGGTCCTGAGAGTCAGACCCACCTTCAGCCATGAGTTGCCTTGCTTGGAATTGTCGTGGGCTAGCCAATCCACAGACAATTAGTTTGTTATAAGATTTGGTTCGTTCTCATAAACCAAATCTTATATTTCTATGTGAAACTTTGGCCATTTCTGACAAAGTGGGCTGGGTCTGCAAGAAGATAGGTTTTTTAGGTTTTCATATGGTGGATCGAATTGGGCGTGGTGGGGGTTTAGCTCTTCTTTAGTCAGGTTCTATTACTGTAGATATTTTAGATTCATGTCTTAATTATATTGATTTCATTGTCTCTCATGTAGATCTTGGGTGTTGGCATTACACTAGTTTCTATGGTTGCCCTGAAGTCTCTCGAAGGATCATTTCCTGGTAAATTCTTTGAACACTTTTAAGGGCCTCGTCTCTGCCTTGGTGCATTTTGGGTGATTTTAATAACATCCTTTATGCTTCGGAGAAGAAAAGAGGTAACATTTATCCCCAATGGCTCTTGTCTGGATTTCGGGAAGCTATAATGGACTGTGAACTTACTGATATGGGTTTTGAGGGGTATCCTTTTACTTGGGAGTGATCTAGGGGTACTGCTGGATGGGTTGAGGAGTGTTTGGATAGAAGTTTTATGTCTGGTGATTGGCTTCATTTATTCCCAGATGCTGTTCTTCGTGTTTTGAACACTTCCACTTCAGATCATCTTCCAATTTTATTCTCTTTAAATAAGCAAGTCTTTGTTCCTCTAGTCATCCGATTCCTATTTGAAAATTCTTGGCTGGAAGATAGTGCTTGTGCTCGGATTATTTTGGATTGTTGGTCTAATTGCTCTGATCCTGATTTATTGTCCAAATTGCATTCTTATGGCAAAGAGCTTTTCGACTGGGGTCGTGGATGGAAATTTTAATTTAAAAGGGCTTTAAACGTTTGTCGATCTTGATTAGGCAGTTTAAAGAAGTGTCGAGATCTACAAGATTTAGATGACTATAAGACTTGTCTTATGAAATATGAATCTCTTTTGCTGCAATAGAAATGTTACTGGAAACAACGTGCTAAACAGTTTCGATTGAAGGATGGAGACTTTAACGCACGCTTCTTCCATTCTTATGCTTCTGTGAGACAGAAATCAAATAAGATCTCTCAGATTAAGAATAGTGCTGGTGCTTGGCAATCTGACAATGAAGGTATTCATTCTATTATGTTAGATTATTTCAACTCTATCTTCTCAGCTACTGGGGTTGCTTCTTCTGGTTTCGAAGGTTGTCTTACTTTTTGTGTGACTTCTAAGCAAAATGATGCTTTAATGGCCCCTATTTCTAATGATGAAGTCTTCCAAGCGGTAAAGAGCATGCATCCGGATAAGGATCCAAGTCCGGATGGTCTCAATCCTGCCTTTTTCCAAAAGTTCTGGTCGATTATAGGGTCAGATGTGGTGCATTGGTGTCGGGCTATTTTTGAGAATGGTCTTGATTTGCATGATATTAATCATACTTTCATTGTTCTTATTCTGAAAAAGAGGGCTCCGGAATTCATGACTGATTTACAGCCACTTGCTCTTTACAATGTGCTGTATAAGATTCTTGCCAAACTTTTTACTAATCGTATGCTAGCCATCATGCCTTGTTTAATTTCTGAACATCAGAGTGCTTTTGTGGCGGGTCGATCCATCATAGATAATTTAATGGTTGCATTTGAGCTTAACCATTTCCTTCGTCAAAAAATAGCTAGCAAGATGAGCTTTGCTGCCTTAAAACTGGATATGTCAAAAGCTTATGATAGGCTAGAATGGGGCTTTTTAAGACGTGTGATGATTCAGTTTGGTTTTTGTGAAGCTTGGGTTAATCGGGTTATGTCATATGTCTTCTCTGTTCAATATGAAATTCTTCTAAATAGTAGTGGCATTGGCTCTGTTATTCCATCTTGAGGCCTCCGTCAAGGGGACCCTTTATCACCATTATTGTTTATTTTGTGCGCTGAGACCCTCAGTGCAATATTCAGATTCAAAGAGTCTCAAGGCCTTCTGTATGGCATCCGTATTACTAGACAAGCTCCTTCCATGAGCCATTTATTTTTCGCCAATGATTCTTATTTTTTCTTTAGAACTTCTAATAAAGAATGCTTGGTTGTTAAGGAAATTCTTACTCAGTATGCTTTATCTTCAGGGCAGGTGGTTAATTTTTCCAAATCAAGTCTTACTTTCAATGCTAACACTACAGATTCTGTGCGTAATGACATATCATCTTTATTTGCTATTCAACATAATAGTAGGTTTGGTTTGTAATTAGGTCTGCCTTCAATTATAGGGCGAAAGAAAAGAGAGGTTCTCAACTTTGTTAAAGACAGGGTCTGGCATAAAATTCAACAATGGAGTTGCAAGAATCTCTTAAGGGCAGGAAGGAAGTTTTGCTCGAATCGATTGCACAATCTATGCCTACATATGCTATGAACAATTTTCTTTTTCCTGTATCTCTTTGAAATGAAATTGAACGACTCATGAATTCTTTTTGGTGGGGTGGTGGTCAAAGCTCTCGTGGAATTCGCTGGAAGTCATGGGATAGCTTGTGCTTGCCTAAGAAATATGGTGGGTTAGGATTCAAGAAGCTAAGGAGCTTTAACATTGCAATGTTGTGTAAACAGGCCTGGGGATTCATTCATCGGCCCATGTCTTTGGTCTTAAAGCTTTTTAAAGCCCGCTATTTTCCTAATAGCTCCTTTTTAGATGCTAAATTAGGGTTCAATCTTAGCTTTGTGTGGAGTAGCATTTTCGCCACTCAATCTGTTATTCAACATGGAGTAAGAGTCCACATAGGTGATGGTGTTTCCTCCAGTATCGCAAAGATGCCTTGGCTGCCTTGTAGTCAGAATGGTATGATTTCTTCCACTCTATCTCATGATATGGGTGATGCCCCGGTGGCTTCTTTATTTGTTGCTAATCATCGGGTTTAGGACATGGACATTTTAAATGATTTATTCAATCACCAAGATCATGATTTTATCTTAAAAATCCCTTTGAGTCGATTGGCTATTGAGGATAGTTGGATGTGGTTACCGTCGCCTACTAGTGCTTTTTCAGTGAAATCTTATTATTGTCTTTTGTAAGAGGTTTCGGTTGAGTCAGTTAATGAAGTTTGGGGTAGGATATGGCGTCTTTCAATTCCTGGAAAAGTTAAAAACTTTCTGCGGCGTTGTGTTTCTCAGGTACTTCCTACAAGGGCTGCTCTTCGTTCTAAGTTTGTTTTCATTGATGACGCTTGCCCTTTATGCTCTTTTGGTAAGGAAGATTCTCTCCATATTCTGTATTTTTTCCCTGTTGCTTTAGATTGTTGGAGTAGATGTCATTTCAGAGTGTACCTTAATGGAGGGCAATCAATTGTAGAGTGGATGAGCCTGATGTTACAATCCTTGCCTATGGATGATGCAAAGCTATTCTCAGTCATTTGTTGGTCTTTATGGTCCAATCGAAACAATGTTGTCTAGAGAAATTCTAGTAGTTCTGCGTCTGCTATCTTGAATAATGCAGGTTGGTCCTTGTTTTAGTGGTCTGCTGTTCGAGGTCACTTTGGTTTGGCTCTCCAAGATGTAAGTTCATACACTGCAAGGGATGTTGTGTGGTCTAAGTCGTGTCTTGGTTGGCTTAAACTAAATGTAGATGCTGCTGTTTTTGCCCATACTTGTATGATTGGTTGTGGATTTGTCTTGCGGAATCATGAGGGCAAGTTTATTGCAGCAGGTTCAATTCCTTTGCCTGGTACATTTTCTCCAAAGGAGGCAGAGACTTTAAGTGTCCGTGAAGCTTTAAGCTGGCTCAAGAGGTTTGATGTATCGAAGATCATTGTTGAGTTAGATGCCCTTTCGGTGGTCTCCAGTTTATGCAGTCCTGTTGGCTTGTCTGCTTATGATTTAGTAATTTCAGATTGTATTGCACTCTCTAATTATTTTGATTCAATGTCTTTTAGATTTGTAAAAAGATCAGCCAACGAGCTTGCGCATTATTTTGCACAATTTGCTCGTTCATCAGCTGGTTTTGTGGAGTGGCTTGTCCCTCCTTCTGATGTTTCTTCTATTCTAGCTAGAGATAGCCTTTGTTAGTAATGAATTGTCTTTTATTCAAAAAAAAAGAGTAATTAATTAAAAATAAATCTTTTTGTGTAATCTATGGTTATTTAATTTTTTATCAAGTAAATTTTACTTTGTTAATAATTACCATTAGATGAGTCAGCAGACTCCCATCCTATGTTGATGAAAGCAAAGTGAAAATTGTGTAAAATTAAAAACAAATATTAGTGAAGTTGTTGTGCTTATTTGATGAAAATGATTATTTGAACGACCTGTCGTTAATATGGAGGCAAGAACCAAAATTTTAAAGGGTAATTTACGATCACCCCCCGAGGTTTGTACCATCACACTAATCCATCCATGTATTTTCATAAGTCAACTATTTTCTCCTTCAGGTTTCATTCCGTAAACTAGTACTCCTTCCGTCGTTAAATTTTATAATATTCCGTTAATTTTTGGAATATTTTTAATGAAATATTTTAAAATGTTGACAGAATATTTCAAAAATTAACATAATATTTCAAAATTTAACGAAATATTTTCACTGAAGGGGTAATAGTTTACGGAATGAAACCTGATGGGAAAATAGTTGACTTATAAAAATACAGGAACGGACTAGTGTGACGGTAAAAACTTTATGGTGATCGTAATTGACCCAATTTTAAAAGCTGCACAACTGTTAGCGGCTAATGCTATAAGGATGGCGGAGAGTTGTTCGGTTTGCGTTCAGTTATAGGGTTCCGCCGTATAACGTCAGAAAAATAAAATTGGAATCTATTCGAAACATTCACAGCAGCAGAGGAGAGGAACTTTTGAAACGACGCATTGAAAATGCTTCAACACCAAATAGTACAATCTCCGGCGAGGTTAGGCCTTACAAATCCAAATTCACCTTCTCTTCAAAACCCTACGCCTCCCAAATTCCCTTCCTCATCATCTCAACAACTGCTACCGCCGCAGCCACACCATCACCAACAGCAACAACATCCCTCAAATGCCACCACGTCGTCAGCTCTCCTCTCTCTTCTCCCTCCTCTCCGTCGAGCTCAGTCTCTTCTTCTCCAAATGGCCTCTTTAGCTTCGAAATTCTTCGAAGTGTCCCCTAATCGAGCTCTTTGGCTCTCTGCTTTTCGCGGATCGCTGCCTACTTTCCTCTCCTCTCAAACTCAGTCCATTCCTCCACCCGAATCCACTCCTTCATCCAGCAAAGAAATCCTCACTCTTTTCACTTCCCTCCAAACTCAACTCTTCGAAGCCGTGGCTGAGCTTCAAGAAATTCTTGATCTTCAAGATTCCAAACAAAGACTCGCTCGCGAGATCAAATCTAAAGACTCTGCCCTTCTCAACTTCGCTAATAAGCTCAAAGAAGCTGAAAGAGTTCTTGACTTCCTCGTCGATGATTACTCTGATTATCGAAAACCTAAACGGTCAAAATCAAAATTAGAATCAGATGATGTTGTTCTTGATAATGATGCTGACGTGTGCGGTACCACTGTTGCCTCTCAGCTAAATTTGTCTGATATTTTATCCTATGCTCACAGGATAAGCTACACTACTTTTGCACCACCTGAATTTGGGGCTGGGAATGCACCTCTTCGCGGTGCATTGCCTCCTGCTCCTCAAGAAGAGCAAATGCGTGCTTCTCAATTGTATGCATTTGCTGATCTTGATGTTGGATTGCCTAAGATTGTAACTAAGGAGAAGATTATTGAGCCAATCATTGAGCCTCCCCCACCGCCACAGCCATCTGACACCAATCACCTTGCCACTTTGGCTGGCTTGCTTCCACCCAATCTTACGGTTCCCTCTGGTTGGAAACCAGGAATGCCAGTGGTGTTGCCAACGGATTTACCTCCGCCACCACCTGGATGGAAGCCTGGGGATCCGTTGCCATTGCCTCCGCTGGAATCCCTTCCTTTGCCTAGGATCACAGAGCAACAATTGCAGCCTGTTGTTGCTCCTCAGGGATTGCATAAGCCACCTGAGCCCATACAGGTTCGACATGTGCAGATTGATATTCTTGATCAGGATGATGATAGTAGTGATTATAGTAGCGATGAAGCAAGCTCAGACGATGAAGATTGAAATGTTTCTGTTATGGATTAGTCGCTGGTATGATACTATGAATTGCTCTTGCTGTTTACAGTTCAATGTACTCTTAATACTTTATAAAAAAAAAGTGAATATTTTTTCAGTTACATTTGATGACCCTAACATATCTGTGTACAAGTGAGGTGGAATTGTTACTGTATATATATAGTGATTTTATTGAAACATAATAAAAGCTGCATGATTGTTGATACAAAATCAAATACTTTCAGTTTGTTAAGTTTGTCATAGTATCAGTTGGAGTTGAAATTAAGCTATGGACCACCGTGAGATGTATCAGTATATGCAAACTGTCACTTGAATTGGTAGGCTGATGCAGATTAGTGATGCCGTGGAGTTAGCCATATTGGATATAGTTGAAAAAAGTCAGCAGATGGTTCTTGTGACGCTTGTGAACCGTGAGTTCATCAGTTATCAGATTTTGCTTGTCATGAGGAATGTCAATGGAAAGACATTTTGCGTTTGATTTGGAGGAAAAGAAAGAAATTTTCAAGCTTTATTTATACATGAATATATATTTATTTTGAAGATCATCTTGTGAAATTAGTCAACTTAAACGATACTTGTTATGCAGGGATACTGCTGTCCAAAATTGCATAAA
>CATIWO010196118.1:0-15133 GCA_949673435.1 Macaranga tanarius
ACATACATACATACATACATACATACATTATTTTATTAACAATAATTTTTGATAATTTTTTTATTACTTATTGTTAATATTTTGGAATTCATTATATGCAATATTTATATTTCAAACTCTACTTTCATTAAAAAAAAATGCAATTATTTCTACTTTTTATTTCTCAAATATATTTTCCATAATATTTTAGTATTTTTATAGATACATGTATAATTAGTTACAATTTATTCATTTTATGTATTTACAATTGGTCATACACATTTACAAATTATTCATATATATATATATATATATATATATATATATTCTAATTTCGATCTAATTTTAAGTTATAAAAATTTATGAAGAAAAAAAATTATTTCTAAATTTTATCAAAAGAAAAAAATTGGATCATCAAAAATATTTTGTTTCAGAAAAGAAAAAATAAAAAATTTTCAAAATTAAAAAGAAAAAAATTATATTATTTGTAGTTAACGAAACATATAAGTGATATTAGAGTTTAAGAGAAAGTGAATTTCTAAATTATTTAAATTTTGGATTAAATTAAAAAATTAAATGTTTTGAGGATTAAAAAATTTATGTGTAAAATTTGAAGGACTTAAAATATAGTAAATGTACTAATTTAAAATATAAATAAAAATTAAGTTGGAAAAAAATAAAAATAAAAATTAAAGAACTAATTTGCAACGAAGCTACTTGACCATTGTCCAATTTACCCCAAATGTTAAAAACGCGGCAGCAATTACAGTTCTGAAAAAAAAGAGGAGGAAGTTGATTCATGATTGCGCTGGTCCTTGAGCTATAACCGCTACACAAAACCCTAGCCCTGCCTCATCCTCATCCGATCAGGTAATAAGCTCTCGTAATTTTTAGTTCGAAATGTATGATTAGTTTAAGCGGAAGCTTTCGTGTGTGTGTTGAATTATTTAGTATTTGATTGATTTTTTTTAAAAAAAAAATTTCCTTTGCATTGACCATTTGTCACAGTTCTTCTTACATTTTCCAGACTTTCATTGTATTAGCTCACACAATCACTTGTTTTCGGTTTGCATCAGGAAATGTCTTTATCAATTTGCTTTTTGCTGCTTATTATAATGCATTGCTTTGTATCAAATAACTTTGGTGAGATATAAAGCAGTGACTTCAAATATTTCTGCAAAGATGGCATTCACAACTTTTTTTTTTTCTTTTTTATGTAGAAACATTTACTTTAGCAAAAATTTTAAAACAAACTGATTTGAACAGGCTTGGGTAGCAGACTGGTAGTTTTTATTAGATTTCAGATAGGGGTGGATGATGATGTTCAGGTGGTGTAGTGTATAATTGGATGGTTTCGGATTAGGATAATTCTTAATGGGCGGGTATGCTACCTGTTTACATTCCTAAGTGAGAGAGATTCTGTAATAACAATGAAAAGGGACATTAGGGTTTGTCAAGTGCATCTTCAAAAATTTATCTTCTCTGTTATAGCTCGCAGAGGTTACAGTGTATTTTTTTTTTTTTTCGTAAATTATTGTATAGATTTTAATATACTTCGTGTTTTGATCAATAAATGGAGTTGTTGAACTGTTATTTTTATTTAATTTGGTCCAATATATCGCAACTTACATCTACAATGCATAGAGTCTTGGGAATCACAGTGAATTCCCTTAAACTATGACCGCATTTATTTGAATCTGAAAACTGCATGAGTTATCCGCTATATGTTCTTTTATTATTATTATCATTTCCTGTAAATAAAAAAAAAAAAGATGCATGTTTGTTGAATTGTGATTTACTCAGGAGTAAACAATGGAGGATGTGAAACCTAAATTGAAGAAGGAAGAATTAGAAAGGAAAGAGGAGGATTTGAAGAGGAGACATCGTGATCGAGAAAGGGAGCGTGATAAGGAAAGGAATGGAGAGAGGTATAGGGACCGGGAGAAGAGAGACCGTGGAAGCCGCCGCTTACAAAGAGAGAAGAGTACTGATTCTGGTGATACATATGAGAAAGAAAAGCACAAGGACAGGGACAAGGATAGAAGGGGCCAGGACAGTGAAAGAGAAAGAACCAAGGATAGGAAGAGAGACCGAGAAGATAGGAGTAAAGATAGAGACAGAGACAGTGAGAAGGACCGAGAGAGGGAGGAGAAAAGGGAGAGAGCAAGAGAAAAAGAGATGGAGAGAGCAAGAGACAAAGATAGAGAGAGGAGGGAGCGCGACAAAGATGAACGTGAGAGGGGCAGAGAGAGAGAGAGAGACAGGGAGAGAAGGGAACAAGAGAGAGACAGGGAGAGAAGGGAACATGAGAGAGAAGAACGAGAGAAGGATAGGGAGAGGGAGAGAGAGAGGGAAAAGGAAAGAGAAAGAGGGAGGAGGATTAAGGAAAAGGATAAGCGTCGAGAAATTAGCAGTGATGATGATAGTGAAGATGATTCCAGGGAGCATGATAGAAAGCAACGAAGGAGGGATGAGGATGACTACAGGGAGAGAGCGCATGAACATAGCTCTAGCAGGTCAAGCAGGCACAGGTATGAGAGTGAGGGGAGCCCAAGGAAAAAGAACGAGGATGACTCAGATAAGAAAGAGAAGAAAACCCGAGAGGAGGAGTTAGAGGATGAACAGATGAGATTGGATGAGGAAATGGAAAAGAGGAGAAGGCGGGTACAGGAGTGGCAAGAGTTAAGGAGAAAAAAGGAAGAAGCTGAGAGGGATAAGCATGGGGAGGTGTCAAATATTGATGAAACCCAAGTAGGTAAAACTTGGACCCTTGAAGGGGAATCTGATGATGAAGAAGCGCCTTCCACAGGAAAATTGGACACAAGCATGGACGTGGATGAAAATGCAAAGCCTGATACAGAAGTTGGAGATGCAGTCGTGGTAGACTCTGATAATGGAATAGCTGCTTTGGAAAATGGAAGTGATGTTCTTGTTGACGATGAGGAAATTGATCCATTAGATGCTTTTATGAATTCCATGGTCTTACCTGAAGTTGAGAAGCTAAATAATGCAGTGATTATGCAAACTGTTGATGACAGTAAAGTGAAATTGAAGATGGAAAAGAAAGAAAAAATTGATGGAGAGAAGCCGAAGAAAGTCCCCAACAAATCTCTAGGGAGGATAATTCCTGGTGAAGGTTCTGATTCAGATTATGGAGACCTTGATTATGATGAAGATCCTTTAGATGAAGAAGATGACGATGAGTTCATGAAGAGAGTCAAGAAGACGAAAGCTGAGAAGCTCTCTGTGGTTGATCACTCAAAGATTGATTATCAACCATTTCGAAAAAATTTCTATATAGAAGTGAAGGAGTTATCAAGGATGACTCCTGAAGAGGTTGCTGCATATAGGAAACAACTGGAATTGAAAATACATGGAAAGGATGTTCCAAAACCAGTTAAAACATGGCACCAAACTGGACTTGCAAGCAAAATTTTGGAGACAATTAAGAAGCTTAATTATGAGAAGCCTATGCCAATTCAAGCTCAGGCACTGCCAATTATAATGAGTGGCAGAGACTGTATAGGGATTGCAAAAACTGGTTCTGGAAAAACCCTTGCATTTGTACTGCCAATGCTGAGGCATATCAAGGACCAGCCCCCTGTGGAAGCTGGAGATGGGCCAATTGGGCTTATAATGGCACCTACCAGGGAGCTTGTTCAACAAATCCACAGTGATATAAAGAAATTTGCTAAGGTACTGGGAATTAGATGTGTGCCAGTGTATGGAGGTTCTGGTGTTGCTCAACAGATCAGTGAATTAAAGCGGGGTACTGAAATTGTTGTCTGTACTCCAGGTAGGATGATTGACATACTTTGCACTAGTGGGGGGAAAATTACAAATCTCCGTAGAGTCACATATCTGGTTATGGATGAAGCTGATCGTATGTTTGACATGGGCTTTGAACCTCAAATCACCAGAATTGTCCAGAACATTCGCCCTGATCGTCAAACTGTACTCTTCTCTGCTACTTTCCCTCGGCAGGTTGAGATTTTGGCTCGTAGAGTGTTAAACAAACCTGTAGAAATCCAGGTTGGTGGGAGGAGTGTGGTGAACAAGGACATTACTCAGTTAGTTGAGGTAAGGCCAGAAAGTGAAAGGTTCTTGAGACTGTTGGAACTACTTGGTGAGTGGTATGAGAAGGGGAAAATTTTGATATTTGTCCAATCACAGGACAAATGTGATGCTTTGTTTAGGGATTTGATCAAGCATGGTTATCCATGCCTTTCACTTCATGGAGCTAAGGATCAAACTGACCGTGAGTCTACGATTTCAGATTTCAAGAGCAATGTCTGCAATTTGTTGATTGCCACAAGTGTTGCTGCCAGAGGTTTGGATGTGAAGGAGCTTGAACTGGTGGTCAATTTTAATGTTCCAAATCACTATGAGGATTATGTTCACCGTGTCGGTCGAACGGGCCGAGCTGGTCGTAAAGGTTGTGCGATCACATTTATTTCTGAGGAGGATGCAAGATATGCACCAGATCTTGTAAAAGCATTGGAACTCTCTGAGCAAGTTGTTCCAGAGGATCTGAAAGCTCTTGCTGACAGTTTTATGGCAAAAGTGAATCAGGGGCTTGAGCAAGCCCATGGAACTGGTTATGGTGGAAGTGGTTTTAAATTCAATGAAGAGGAAGATGAAAAGAGGATAGCAGCAAAGAAGGCCCAAGCGAAGGAATATGGCTTTGAAGAAGACAAGTCAGATTCGGAAGATGAAGATGAAGGGGTTCGTAAGGCAGGTGGTGATATTTCACGGCATAATGCCACCCTTGCTCAGCAGTTAGCTGCCATTGCTGCTGTCTCAAAAGGCGGTATATCCGCAGGACCAAATCCTGTCACAGCTGGTCAATTGCTGCCCCCTGGTGGATTACCTGTTTCCCTGCCAGGAGTCATTGGACTAACAATACCAGGCCCAGCAGCAGTTGTGCCTGGAGCTGGACTACCTGTTATTAGCAATGATAATACGGCTAAGGCAATAGCAGCCGCCATCAACTTGCAGCATAACCTTGCAAAGATTCAAGCTGATGCTATGCCTGAACATTATGAAGCAGAGCTTGAGATTAATGATTTTCCACAAAATGCTCGGTGGAAGGTTACCCACAAGGAAACAATGGGCCCTATTTCTGAATGGACTGGTGCTGCCATTACTACCAGGGGACAGTTCTTCCCACCAGGTCGGATTCCAGGACCAGGGGAACGCAAGCTGTACTTGTTTATTGAGGGCTCTAGTGAAACATCTGTTAAGAAAGCTAAAACAGAGCTTAAACGTGTTTTGGAAGACATCACAAACCAGGCATTATCACTTCCTGGTGGCACTCAACCAGGAAGATACTCAGTGATATAAGTGTAAGTCGTGCAACTTGGTTACAACTTATATCACTGTTTCTGTATTGCAGTTGATCTGAATATTTTATTAATGATTCTTTGCCTTTATACGTAGTTTTAAACTTATAATACTTTTTTGTTAGAATATTTCACCTTTTAAATGCATTGGGCTGCTTACTTTTGACCTACCTTCATAGAGCTGTGTAATTCTAGAGGTCCGTCCTTTCAGAAGTGTATTCTTGCTTGTGATATTTCCTTGTCTCTCTGCCCTTTTAAATACTGTAGCTTCTCAAGTTAGTTGTACAGATATTGAATTTTTGTCAATTTCCATGTCTCTTTATCTTTTAATTTCTTTCTCTTTTCCCCCTTTTTGGTTTACTATTTTCCAATGGATCGAGGGATGATTTAAGCCTATGCTCGCATATCCAATATAGTTTCTGCTCCCGTGGCTGTTGAAGAGACGGCAATCTGGTGCGATGCTTTTGCCATTGTTTCCCTCTTGATTAAACATTGTGGATGATTTCAGTACTCTGTTTTCCTTGATTTGTCTAGTGTCTTTACTGGGGATCTGACATCTGATTTATATTTTTTGCAGGTCTGGCTTGAAAAAGTTCCAGAAGTTACATTTCACGGTTTAAAGTCTCTTGGGCTTGCACCTCAAAACATTGCTGAATTTGAACAGGATGCAGTGACAGTTGATATTTGTTGGTTCTGCATCTGTTTGGGTGGTGTGCTTACTGGGCTAGCTAACTACCAAACGAATGGTATTTTGTGGCCTTGGTCGTTATAATGTCTGCCCCAGCAGCTGCTAGGGCCCCGAGGCATTTGCCTTATGTCTTGATGCCATTGTTACACTGGCGGACACTGCTTAAATTTGCTTTATTTGTTCTTTCATGTCAGAATTACATTTATGATATAATTATCATCTTCTTTTTTCGTTTTTCTTATAAACTGTGGATTTTATCAGTTCTGGTTCGGCTATTTCGTTTAGCTTTTTTTTTTTTTCGTTGGTGAAAGCAGAACTTTTTGCTGTCTTGCTCTCCAACGCTCCTATTCGCTTGCTAGTCTATTTCTACAAGGCTATACGCGAGGCGTCTCGGAAGGTGCGTTTAATGGCCTTCTTTGTCACATATTTTATTTTCTCTAACTTGTGCAAAAATATCACTTTTACTATTGAAGATGAGATTAGAACTATCACTATGCAATTGCAGAACAGGATTCTGCTACCAGGAAATGAATTCTTTTTTAGGTGCTCAAGGAGGATGGAAACCATGACGTCTTTTTTTTAAGCTTTTCACTTGGCGAGACATCTTCATCTTTTAGATCTGTTCGAGTTTCATTTAGTTCTGTTAGTTTACAACTTCACATTATGAAATTTATTTATTTTTTAATCATTTTCTTTAAATATTGGCATTCGAACTCCTACGTCTTTCTCAATGAAGGCAATTTGTTTTTATTTTAATTGTTTTGTTTGTGATGAGTAACCATGTATATATATAAGGTATGATTTTAGAGGTGGTCGTATGCAATTTTGAAGTTAAACAAGCAAATGGTTACAGCTGGGATTTTATTATTGTAAGGGATAACGACCTTGTGAGTCCTAAAAACAGTTACTTTTTTTCAATTAAATTCTAAACAAAAAAAAGGAATTTTACAATCAAATTCTAAAACTAAACAGAACTTGACGATGTGTCAATCAGATTCGACTTTTTCTTACCATGTCAGCAGCCACACAATGCCCATTTGCTACAGTATTCTTCCATGGTGGAAAAGCTTACACATCAAATTACATGAGTTTCAAGTGGGCCCTCAACATAAAGAGTGTATTTATGGGCTTGAATCATTTTGATCAAACTAAATAATGGCTCAGATTTGATGTGATACCCTTCACCTCTTGAACCTCCTCCTTCTCGTCTGAACCCATGGAGTTTAACTCGTTCACTGACCAGTTTTCACGGTCAGATTCATCTATTGAAACCGAATTTTTCTTCTTCGGCACCTTCTTTTTATCATTTTGTGATATGTCTTGTTCCAGATCTAGTATTGGTACGTTGTCATTTTGGTCACCTTATAAGCTTTTCTCACATTCTTCCTCTAATCTCTTCACCTTTAGCTGCAAAGAACTATAAATCAAAATTCTTAGATCTAAACATGTTCTCAAAAGCATCTCATTGTTGGAGCATTTAGAAACTTGAAAATTAGGCCTGCACTTTTCTTGCTCGTTTTGATCTTAAAAGCTTTTCAGCTGATTGGAATTTGCTATTGGTGATTTTCTAAAGCCAAAGTCCTGAGAAAACATAATGGTTGAGTTGAAGCTAAGATGCTTCTTGGAGACAAACTCTCAAGCATGCTTGGACAAGAAGGGTGTTCTAGGCTTTTTGGAGTCTCAAGAAAACTTCCTTTCACAAAACAGGGAATAGTTCTTGATATTGTTATAAATCCATATGCATTTCCTTCACAACAAACTCCTTGTCAACTCTTGCTATGCATGGTAACTAGAAAGGGCAGGGAATGAAAGATTTTTTAAAGAGAATGAAAGGGAAGGAAATAAAAATTATAAGTGTTGTTGTGTTTGGTAACTTAATAAGAGGAAAAGAAGAGGAAATAAGGAGAATTATTTAAAAAGGAAATATAATTTAAAATTATAATGTGTTTTAGAGTTGAAATTGATTACATCTTAAATTGGGGTGTAATTAATTTCCCCTTCAATTCTCTTCCCCTTCAATTCTCCTATACTATCCAAATAACATATGTACTTGATTCCCTTTATATTCCATTTCCTTTCCCTTTTATTCTACTCAATCCATGCATAGTATTTGAGGCTGCCTTTGGGAAAGGGCATTGCTTGTGGTGGTTCATTGAGATATGCTACCCCTTTCTCCACTCTGTATATTGAAGCAATCACATACCAGCTTCACAGGTGGCTATATGTTATTTGCATTACCATTACACCATGCAAAAATTGTTAATGCATAGCTTACCTAAAATTTCAATTTTGTCTGGCTAGCTTCCCTTTTTCCGTATTGAATCCATATTTGAGCTCTTTAAATACTTTGGATGTGTTTTTTTTAATCATGTCCTTGATTTCTATATATTGCTAGAACGATTTATTCTATTGAATATGCATGATAGGGCCAAATTTTCAAGATGGGAAAATGAGAGAGTTTATAATGGTTGAACTGGTGAAATAATTCGTTCTCTCATATTTACGGGTCTAACATTCTACGAGCGGTTGGTAAATTCTGCAATAATGGACAACTTATGTGGAACGATGACACCTCTATTCAATACCACATGGTGAAATGGTCTTATTGCTGCTCAACATCGTTGTTTATAGATGTGGCGGTGGTGAAGCAGGTCATGGTATTTCTGTTGGTAGTTGTCGACAAAGGTAAGGATGTGAGGGAGGAGGGAGGTTCTTCTTTACTTTATTCCATCGTGGACTAACACTGTGTCAAATGGGCATTATGTGGCTATTGACGTGGTAATAAGAAGTTCAAGTTGACTGACAAGTCATCAAGTTCCGTTAAATTTGACTGACTAGAACAAATGCCAAACTTTTTAATTAATTTTAAAACTTGATTGTAAAATTTTTTTTCTTCTAGGATTTGATTGAAAAAACCTAACTTTTTTTAGAATTGATAATATTGTTATCCTTATTTTAAAAAAGGGCAATTTAGTTTTTCCTGAGATTTAACCTAATTATCACTTATTTCTCTTTTGTTTTAAAATTGAATTTTTATCTTCTTCAATTATGATTTTGTAAACTGTTAAAAAATTCTATTAGGGTTTAATAAAAAAAAAAAAAGGTAGTAGAAAAATTATTTTTTCAGAATACATAAATTACCTTTTATTAAACGACATGTTTTAGAACATTAAAAAAATTCTTCTTTTTCAATTTATTTTTCCTTCTTTTCTTTTTATACTTATTAATTCTCCTTCATTGCAACACAATATTCATTTCTGTATCTTGTCTAATTTCCTCTTAGGCCAACAACCTTTTAGGTATATTTTGCGATATATGTTATAGGGTAAATTACAAATAACCTCCTCTATTTTACCATATTATATTCCATTCTTGACACTTCAAAAATATATTTGTTCATCATTTCTTTTTGCAATATAATACTATTTCCCCCTTCTGTCAATATTTTCATTAAAATTACCATTAATTAACATGAAATGACAATTATACCCTCCAGTGGAATATAATTTAATTAGAAATAATTATTGTTTACCCCCTCTAGTTTATCATATTATTTTTAAAATATATTTTATTTTATCATACTACTTACCATACTACTTATCATACTACTTACCCCTCCAGTGGAATGTATTTATCATACTACTTACCCTTTAAAATTTAAAATATGTATTATATTTTTTTTACTATTATATTTTTACTATTTTTATCAAAATATTTATTAAAATTATTGTAAAATATGTATAAATAGCTAAAATAACATGTAATTTAAAAGGTTGTTCAATTATAAATGAAAATAATTTTAATTAATTTAATCAATAAACCTAATAGATTAAACTAACAATTCAAATAAAAAAATAAATTTTGAAGCTCAAAAAGTATTTATACTTGATTAAATTTTGTATGCAACATAAATATTTCAAGTTAATATTTAAATGGAGATATTTAAGATTAAAAATAATTAATTAGTAATTACTAAAAAATTTAAGTAAATTAAAGTTAAAATTAGGTAGTTTTTATTTTATTAAATAGTATAATCATAATTTTATAATTAATTAATAATAGTTTTAATATAAATATTGATAAAAAAATTAGTATTATGATGAAAAATATAACTTTTAATGTTAGGGACAAACATTATAATAGAGTTAAATAGTAATTAAGTTTAATACTTAAGGTTATTTTAATAATTTTACATTAGTTAACGACAATTTTAACGGAAAAACTAACAGAAAGGGTAAATAGTATAATATTGTAAAATAAAAAGATGACCAAATATATTTTTAAACTGTTAGGAATGAAGTAGTGTAATATGATAAAATAGAGGGGTAAATAGTAATTTACCGTATGTTATATCATGGCTCTTGCAAGCATCCTAGTTGTGTAGGTCTCATGCAATGATTTAGGATTTTCAAAGTATTAAAATTGAATGGGACCCACATAGTTACTAAGAATCTAAAAAATCTTTGATCTGGCAGGCTTACATTGGCAACGACGTGGCATATGTTCACAACATATACCTATTCCAATGGTTATGTTATCATAAATTGACCTGATTGAAATAAAAACAAATCATGGTATGTAAAATTGAAAAACAATATAAACTAAATAAGCACCAAAGTTAGGAGACCAAAGAAACAACTTACTCCAAAGGAGGGTAATGAAAACTTTTTAGATAGTTGTTAATTGTCAGAAAAAAATAATTGATTTTCAAACATGAGGGAAGAAGTACAAATTATATTAACACTCAAAGAGAAAAATGTAATTCACCCTTTATTACTTGATGCTGTAGAAATGAAGGTTGAGGAGCAAATAAATGCTCCAATCATAGATAAGTATAGGGAAATATTTCCTTCAAATTTCACACACTGAAACAACATTAAAGCAAAAAAAAAAAAAAGGTATTTTACGAGTATTTTAGTATTTTTAAATACCAATTAACGAAAAAAAAAAGTCTAACCCTAATAGAACTTGTTAACTATTAACAAAATGATAATGGTAACTAAAGGAGGTAAAACTTTGATTTTATAGTAAGAGAGAGATAAATATTAATTAGGTTAAATTTCAGGAAATTACAAGGTGTAATTTACTCTTTAAAGAATAATAGGTCAAATAAACTTAAGATAATTTTTTTGTCTAAATAAATCGATAACTGATAATGTTTAAAACAATTAAATCTGATTCCTCACTAAAAAAAATAATTTTTAATATATTCATGCATAATTTTCTACGAATTTGTATTTTGGGCATAAAAATATGTACTTTTATATGAATTATATATTTGACTTGAATATATTTTCAAGGGATAACAACAATTTCAGTCCTATAAGTTATGCCCAATTTTCAATTAAGTCCTATAACATTATTTTTTTACGACTGAGTTTAGTAAGAATTCAAAATTTTAACCGTTAGTCCTACACTATTATTTATAACAAAACTTGTACACATGGCATGACTTATGCCCACATGTCTGCTGATATCATTTGTTTCCTCCCATGTATGACTACCACGTTAGCTAGGTATTGCACTTGTGCCACATAGGATTTCCACTAGCAAATTATGCTAGGGTTTCTCAGATTTAGGGGGGGAAATCTCGCTTATGGCCTCTGATAAGTTTAGAAGCTATTTCGGGTTTTTCCATTAGCAATTCTAGGCTTAACACCCCAATCATGAATCATGCTCGTGGAGAATTATTGACCCTCATGTACAAGCCCAGCATGGCTGTAAGCACGTAGCACTCGCATGAAGGTTATCTCATTAGGTCTTGCTTATTTGGCTCCCAAGCTTTGCATTAAGTCAAACATAGTAAGAGCCTCTTATGCATAGCCCTATTTCATCAAATAACGCTGCTAACAATGCCACCTGGTCCAATTCCGTAATAGCTCTCCTTATTTCATCAAATAAAACCAATGCTTGCTTACATTTACCATTTCGAGGATACCCAGCAATCATAGTCGTCCACGATACAACATTCCTCTCCATCATCTTATTGAAAACTCTTCTCACCCTGTCAAAATCTCTATACCTCATATATCCAGCAAGCATAGAATTCCAACACGCAACATTTCTCTCACCCATATCATCAAACACATGGTGGGCACACCCAACACAACAACAATCACTAACCATGGCATACAAATTAATCAAATTTGTCTTAACAAAAATATTTGAGCAATACCCATTTGCCAAAACTCTCCCATAAACGTGTTGTCCCTCTCTCAACAGCCCGAACCTCGTGCAGCTACTCAAAAGGAACAAATAAGTAAACTTATTAGGCTTTACATCTGCAACCACCATTTTACGGAGAAACATAACAGAATTTTGAGGTGATTGGCTTCGAGCATGGCCTCTGAGCATCTGGTTCCATAAGGTAACACTTGGGTTTTTAATATCTTTATAGACTTTCTGTGTAGACAATAAATTATCAAAAATAATGTAGAATTATTATTTATTAAAATAAGTTTAGAAGCTAGGGATTTGGTTTATGTAATAAAAAAAAATCAAATGTGAAATTTTAGAAGTTGTTATTTATTAAAAAAGTTTGCTGAGTCTTACATATTTAAAAAGAAGATAACGTGGTAGTTTATATACCTAGTATAATTTGCTAGTGGAATTCCTATATGGCATAAGTACAGTACTTAGCTAACGTGATTTCAGCACACATATGGGTACAAATCATGCCACATATATGGGTTCCATTATAGATAACAACGTAGGACTAACGGTTAAAATTTTAAATTCTTACTAAACTTAGTCGTAAAAAATTAATGTTATAGGACTTAATTGAAAATCAGGTATAACTCATAGGAATGAAATTGTTGTTATCCCTATTTTTAATGTAAAAATATCAAATTATGCATGTGAAGTAACATTAATAGTTAACCCTCTAACAATTAATATATGTGGTGCTTTAAAAAAATATTAAATATAAATTTATAAGAATAAAAAATTATAAAATCAAGCAAATTTGTACACACATATTTAAAGTTATATATATATATATGAAAGGAGATTCATAGCAACTAAATGGATTATGCGGAATTTTTAAAAATTTAATCACATGCAACTATTGCATGAATACTAGAATCTCATTTAGTCCAAGAGCACATCACAAGACACTTACATGACTAAAAATATGCATCAATGGATAACACTTTAAAATATCAAACAATACAAACATTATAAGCCAAAAGTCCTACAATCTAAGAGTTTAGTAACACTTACAAACTCCTAAAGTGTGTAGCACGCTTGACAAGCTTTAGGTTGTTGTGATCTACAAACTTCAAGCTCCCTAAATGTGAAGCCTCTAGCTTGAAACACATAAGTTGCTCCAATAAGATTTCAAGAATGGTGGAGAACTACCCACAAGCCTCTCTTCTTGAAGATGACCCAAGGCACTTGCTAGAACTCCTCCAAACTTGAATGTGTAGGACTTGTTACAACCTCCAATGAATGTAAATGGATGAGGAGGATATTGTATAACTCTTGTACAACCTTGAACCCAACTAATGATGGATATGGTATAACATGCAAACACAACACTTGTGTTTTTCTTTATCACTCTCTACACAAAAATAGAAATTAAAGAAGAAGAAGAACACTCAACTCTTGAGAGCTATTTTCTTTTGATATCTATTTTTGTGTATTGTAGAGAATGAGCACTCATGCATTAGTTAGTTGTCTCTACAAAATTCACTAACTTAAAAACGTGCATATGACAATAGCTTGAGTGTCTCACACTTAAGCTTCATGCATGTGTGAGCTACACTCAAGCTACATGCATGTGTGCCTTTGAGTGTCTTATACTCTAACTATATGCATGCATAGCTTTTTGCTTATTTGGCCTTGCTTTTTTAAATAAGTGAGATTATTTTGGTTAGAAGTATAACCTTAGCCTTTGACTTCATTAACTTTTAATGAGTTGAGCTAAGGTCTTGGGCTTGTTTAACTTTTAAACAAGGTCCATGTATATATACTAAACTAATTAAGACAATTCATGGGCTTATTTAACTCTTAAATAAATCCCAAATCTTATCCATCACATTAAATCTTTATGGTCCATCTCATGACCCATATCCATACTATAATTAGAGGTAAATATCAATTTAGTCCTTGAACTTAATATCGCATATTAAATCAAGTCCAAATTAATATTTAATTAATTACAATTAGTCCTAACCTTTGAATTTAGATTTCGGGATATGCTAGATCTCCGTATATGTGTAAATCCAATTTAATTAATTAATTAATTAATTAAACTCTTTAATTAATAATTAAATTAATAATTATCATCATTGGTACAACTCTTATGTGTATGACTTACTAGGTTCAAGTCTAATTAGCAATGGAAAATAATATTAACACTTAATATTATAGAAACACCTTTGGATGCTAAATGTGAAACTCCCAATTAATCATATTTAGTTTCCATAAGTCGTGAGTGACCCATAGCATAGATGTCACAACTATCCAATTGAAAATGAATGCTTTCCATAAATCCACAAGAACCATAAAATATAATTACCGTGTACTAAATGTCCCTTCATTACAAGATTCCGATATTGGCTAGAGTCATGGTTTAGTTAAACTCCAATTGCCTCAATCATATGACCTCATCTTCAGTTCAATTCTCGATAAAATATGACTAGTGCTAGAAACTCTTTTCTAGCACCGAAATACTTTTCGGGTAAGTCAAGTTTAACCTGGCCATGTACTTATTCATCAAAAATAACTTATATAGCATAGGATCTTATCCCGGTTCACTCCAGGTAATGAATTCCATCTTGGTTGATCACTCATCCCTATATATAATCGATTAGAGCCACCACATGCCATATACCCATGCATGGCTAGCACATATATGTAAGCGGTAACAAACTCTAACCAATCATATATGGATGACCGTGTCACCTCAGGTTAAAGGATTATATGCACCATTATGTCCAAGATTGTGATTGTTGACAAAAGTGAATTTTCATGCAATCATAAATCTTACGTCACAGTTCGATCCACCCATCACATGAGTATTCACATGTCTATTCTGATATCTCATATCAAGTAGCATGATACTCACTACCTCCCACTATCAATATCATATATTAATAAAGGAAAATTGACAGAGGTGATA
>CATIWO010196143.1:0-10211 GCA_949673435.1 Macaranga tanarius
GACTTTCAATAAATCCCAAACAGAGGCGATTTTGGCTTGTCTCTCCAAAATGCAATGCAATCACAAGTCTACTGTGGAACTTATTTGGGGTCCACCAGGAACAGGGAAAACTAAAACAGTTAGTATGTTGCTCCTTATACTCTTAAGGATGAAATGTAGGATCCTGATTTGTGCCCCAACTAATGTTGCCATAAAAGAATTGGCTTCTAGGGTCCTGAAACTGGTCATGGAATTTTCTGAAACAGACTCAGGAACTGATGCCTTGTTTTGTCCTCTGGGTGATATTCTTTTATTTGGGAACAAAGACCGGCTCAAACTTGATTCTGAGATTGAAGACATTTATCTGGATTTTCGTGTTAAAAGGCTTATAGAGTGCTTTGCACCTTTGACTGGTTGGCGGCACTGTTTCACTTCAACAAAAGATTTTTTTGAAGGTTGTGTTTGTCAGTACTCAATTTTCTTGGAAAATGAATTGATCAAAGAGCAGGAGCTTGATCAGGATAATGTAAAAGAAAAAACTTGTAGTACCGAAGCTGATGGTTATAGTGGGAGGCATGTATCGTTTCTTGAATTCATGAGAGTGCGATTCCGCGCTAATGTATCACAGCTGAAAAAATGTGTCTACATCTTATGCACTCATATACCTGAAAGCTACATTCTGAAACATAATGTTCAAAATATGATGGCCCTTGTTGGGTTACTTGATGCCTTTGAAACTTTGCTCTTTCATGATGATATAATCACCGATGAATTTGAGAATCTTTTTTCGCATCCAGAGTTAGCTGAGGAATCTTCTGAAGGTTTTGCAGATATTTCATTGATATTACAATTGCATAGACGTGAATGCATTTCCATTTTAAAAACTCTCGACAATTCTCTTAGCACACTTGACTTTCCAAGTGTTATGAGCTATTCAATGGAGGAATTCTGTCTGCAAAGAGCTTCCTTAATTTTCTGTACAGCGTCTAGTTCATACAAGCTGCATTCAATGGCGATGGAACCACTGAAATTGTTGATCATTGATGAAGCAGCCCAACTCAAAGAGTGTGAATCTGCAATACCTCTACAGCTTCCTGGTATTAGGCATGCCATTCTTATTGGTGACGAATTCCAGTTACCAGCTATGGTTGAAAGCAATGTACGCATTTAATGCTACTTTTCTTTCTTTTGTTTATTGTCTGCGTTGTTTTCATTTGTAAGCTCGGTTGTATCAATCTTCACATAGATGCCACATCACTTCTTTTATTTTCTGCAGTGTTCTTCTGAAGCTGGCTTTGGAAGAAGTCTGTTTGAGCGGTTGAGCTTGTTAGGTCATTCAAAACACCTTTTAAACATACAATATAGAATGCATCCATCAATTAGTAGCTTCCCAAACTCAAATTTCTACTCAAATCAGATCATAGATGCATCAAATGTTAGAAGTAGGAGTTATGAAAAGTGTTACCTTCCAGGGTCAATGTTTGGTCCTTATTCATTCATAAATGTAACTGGTGGAAGAGAGGAGATGGATGATGTTGGACGTAGCCGGACAAATATGGTTGAGGTAGCTGTTGTTTTGAAATTACTGCACTGTCTGTACAAAGGTATTTTAAGTGGCTGCTTGATATTTATACTAGTCTACTGATTTGAAATTTGGAAATGGTTATTCATGTTTTGTACAAAAGCATGATTAGTTTTCGTGCTCATCTTATGCTCTTCCATGCTTTAGTCTTTGTCCTTCATGAAATGATTTTTATTTCTTTGGAGGTTACTTTTGTCCTCACTGTTTTTCCTTTGTTGTTGACCTAACTTTGTGATCATGTTGTTTGGCATAACTGATTTGATTAGTTTACAGATTCTGTGCAACTTTTTGAGCTAAATTTAACTGTTTGAAATTGCTTGCAATGAGAATTGTCTTGGTATATTCTTGATTTTAGCCAATGAGAAAGTAAGCTGGAAGTTCACAATATGTGTATTTTCTTCCTTATAAACTCCTGATCATATAAACTAACCTGGACAAGAAGATTCAGTGGCTTTACATCTTTCCAAAAATTTATTCCAAAATCATTTGGAATATAGGTAAAGAATCCATGTAGCCAATCCCAACAAACTTGAGATGAAGGCTTGGTTGAGTTGCACACTATATACTTCTATTCATTTTTTCCTTGGTATATTTGAAGAAGGTTGCAATTTTAATCTTGATAAAGTCTTTCTTTTAGGAGTTACAAATTCAAACAAGGTACTATTGTTGTCTGCATTTACAATATGTCCTTGTTTATGATATTAAAATTTTAGTTTTTCTGAAAAATTACATCAATGGCAACTTTCACTGATTTTTTTTTGACTATATTCTGCAATTTCGTCCCTTCATTGTTATTCTCTTAGCATCAGTGATACACATAGATAATTCATGTTCATAAGGATTATTTGCCAAATATGTTAACTCTAATCCAACTTTATGTTGTTGTATTTGAAATCGCAATGCTTATATTTCCTTAATAGAGGAAAGTATGAAAATGGCTGATGAATACATTAAAATATGCTGTGTGAGAGTGAAGAGAGCAAGGACCTCATACATGTGTTTTGGAAAAAGAAAATAATGGGCCATGAAGTTCTTATATCTCTTTCCATAATCTTTTTGCTTCTTTGTTAAATTTTTTATGCCAAAACACTGTTGATCTGTTGCTAGATTTTCTATCAATGAGAATTTTGTTATCCCCTTGTTAGGATTGATTATCTTTTCCATTCTTGCTTGTTCCCACAGAATGGAGTGGTTCAAAACAGAATGTTAGTGTTGGTGTAATATCTCCATATGCTGCTCAAGTAGCTGCAATTCAAGAGAAGCTTGGTCAGAAGTATGAAAAAGTTAATGGTTTTTCAGTGAAGGTCCAGTCTATAGATGGATTTCAAGGTGGTGAAGAAGATATTATAATAATATCAACTGTGAGATCAAATAGTGGTGGATTTATTGGGTTCATGTCTGACCCCCGGAGGATTAATGTTTCTCTTACAAGAGCTAGGTATCACTTCAGATTAGCTGTTTCTCTATCACCTCTTTTTTTTTTTTCCCCTGCTTAAAGTTGGTATTTTTTTTAAATGTCCCTTCAGGCATTGCCTATGGATTCTAGGGAATGAAAGAACGCTAGCTAGAAGTGAATCTATTTGGGAAGATTTACTACGTGATGCAAATAAGCGTCAGTGTTTCTTCAATGCTGATGAACATAAGGAATTGGGCAAGGCTATTTTAGAGGTCAAGAAACAGCTTGATCAACTTGATGACCTGCTTAATGGAAATAGTGTGCTTTTCAAATGTGCAAGGTGGAAGGTATCTAACTTTCAGTTAAACTTATTATCTTCCTCATATTTATCCTATTTCATAACGTCTTTTACAATTTTTACATTCACATTAGTCCTAGTCAAATATTCGTTTTGTTAATTTATGGAGCTTGCAGATTGTTTTCAGTGAATACTTCAAAAAATCATTTAGAAAGCTGCCATCACTCCGGACAAAGACATTTGTTGCAGAACTTCTGTTGAGACTTGCCAGTGGCTGGCGTCCTAGGAAAACAAATGTTGATTCAAGTAGTGAAAACTCTTCCACACACTTGAAACATTTCAAGGTTGCAGGACTATATGTAATTTGTTCAATTGATATAGTGAAAGAAGTAGAGTATATTCAAGTTTTGAAGGTTTGGGATATATTACCACTAGAAGATATTCCAAAATTGGCTAAACGTCTCAATGGGATCTTTGAAAGGTACACTGATGATTTTATCAGTCGCTGCAATGAGAAATGTCTAGAAGGGTAAGTTTTTGCTGACATTAAAATATTGAATCTGTAGTTGCATTTCTTAATCCTAATAACTTATAAAAATTGCTTTTTACTAAAGAAATCAACAAACATTAGTTTCTCTAACGTTGAGTTCATTTTAATGTTTTCATTTTGTATTTAGAGATTTGGAGGTTCCAAAAACCTGGTCAACTTCATTTGAAATTGTCCGTTATAAGAGTTTTAGCAACGGTGAAGCAGGAAGTAGTTCAAATTCAGGTGCTTCTGATGCGAGATGCTACGTGGAAAATTCCAAAGTGAGTGATAGTTTGTTGCTGATGAAATTCTACTCCCTATCATCGGGAGTTATGAAGCACTTACTTTCGGACAGTGATGGTAGAGAATTAGAGCTCCCTTTTGAAGTAACAGATGAAGAACAGGAT
The DNA here is from genome assembly GCA_949673435.1 of Macaranga tanarius. Classification (NCBI taxonomy): domain Eukaryota; kingdom Viridiplantae; phylum Streptophyta; class Magnoliopsida; order Malpighiales; family Euphorbiaceae; genus Macaranga; species Macaranga tanarius. Next base: position 4,192 of record CATIWO010196143.1, read on the forward strand.
ATAATTATGTTCCAAAGGAGTACGTTTATTCTGGGACGATCAGGCACTGGGAAAACAACTGTTTTGACCATGAAGTTGTTTAAGAATGAGCAATTATTCCATATGGCAACTGAAGGATTTTGTGAAGATACCGGCAATATCACGAAAGATAGCTGTTGCAAAAACATTGTAGGTTGTGACAGAGAAAATTTTGAGGACAGTGTTAGAGAGGCTAAGAAAGATGTCTTGCGCCAGCTTTTTGTGACTGTCAGTCCTAAACTTTGTTATGCTGTCAAACATCATGTTTCACAGTTGAAAAGGTGCGTATGTATACTTATGCATATTTATGTCTTCATGAAAAATGCGTATGATGCCGCTACTTTTAGAAACTGACGAGTTTTCAAGGGTGAAAATGTACTTGCCTATTTTGAAGTTTAAAAATAAAATAGAAGGATCAAACACTTGAAAACTTAATATCTTTCTGCCAGGGAGATTTTAAAATTTTGACATGCTTCCTGAAATCCTTCACTTTTGGCCGTACACTATATTCGTATCTATGTAATATATCACTTTGGAAATTTCTGATGGAATTGAAAATGGCCTGGAAGGCTGATCTGAATATTTTGAACGTTTTATATTATATAGTGAGAAAATTAAGAGAAATGGAGAGAATGAAAAATAATTTTCCACCTATCTACTCCAATCAACATTAATTATTGAAATAAACTATCTTTTGGTGGTTTAAGGCTAAACATATACTACATCATTTCCTGTGCTGGAAATTTCTTGAAGCATTTTTCTAGCATCTGATTTAAGTGGTGACAGTGATCAGTTACTAATTTACCTTGTATAGAGTTGAAAACAACTGTTGTAATTAAATTATATAGTCATATTATATCACATTTCTGCTTTCATATGTTGAACACTGCTAAATATTTTTCTTATTATTTTCCCATGACAATATAAATTCTGCTGTTCAAATCTTAGGACTTCTAAGCTGATAATATTGTCAGATATGTTACATGTGAATGGACAAATAAATTTTGTTGCATGAAGGATTTTATTTTCTCACAAGTCCTTTGTTATGTGAGCAGCTTTGCGTCTGGGAAAAAGCATTTGGCAGAAAGCAGTTCAGTTGATATGGACTTTATTGATGATCTAGCACAGTTCAAGGATATCCCTAATTCTTTCAATAATGTTCCTTCCAACTCTTACCCTCTGGTTATAACTTTCTTTAAGTTTTTGATGATGCTTGATGGAACTTTGGGCAATTCATATTTCGAAAGATTTCTTGATGTGAGGCAGTCATTGCATGATAAAAAAGTACATTTAGGATCAGTTTCTGTGCAAACTTTTGTGCAAACAAGGGAGGTTAACTATGATAAGTTTTGTGCAACTTACTGGCCTCGTTTTAATGAACAGCTAACAAAAAGGCAGGACTCTTCTAGAGTCTTTACTGAGATAATGTCTCATATAAAAGGAGGTCTGCTATCGGGGAAATCTTGTGATGGTAGACTTTCACGAAAGGATTATGTTACTCTTTCGGAGGGCCGAATGTCAACTTTAAATAGGGAGAAGAGAGAGATGATATATGACATTTATGAAGATTATGAAAATATGAAGATAGAAAATGGTGATTTTGATATGGCTGATTTTGTGATTGATCTTCATATTAGGCTTGAAAACAGAGGATATGAGGGTGACATAATGGATTTTGTCTATATTGATGAAGTCCAAGATCTTACAATGAGACAGATTGCTCTTTTCAAGCACGTGTGCAGAAATGTTAATGAGGGGTTTGTTTTTTCTGGTGACACTGCACAAACCATAGCAAGAGGCATCGATTTTAGGTTTGAAGACATAAGATCCCTCTTCTATAATGAGTTTGTCATAGGATCAAAGAATGAAGGACATGATGGAAGAAAGGAGAAAGGTCAAATATCTAAGATATTTCATTTGAGTCAGAACTTTCGAACCCATGCTGGTATTCTCAAGGTAGCTCAGAGTGTTATCGACCTTCTTTACCGCTTTTTTCCTTCATTTGTTGATATCTTAAGCCACGAAAATAGTTTTATATATGGGGAAGCCCCATTTTGGCTGGAAGCGGGGAATGAGGAAAATGCAATTGTAACTATCTTTGGAAACAATGGGAATCAAGGTACCAACTTTGTTGGGTTTGGAGCAGAGCAAGTCATATTAGTGCGTGATGATTTCGCAAGGAAAGAAGTTTATAAGTATGTTGGAAAACAAGCCTTAGTGCTGACTATAATGGAGTGCAAAGGCCTAGAGTTTCAGGTCAGTGTTGCTATCTTTCCTTTTTTTCTCTCTTCTTTTTTTGTTTTGTACTTTTTTTTTTTCCTGTTTACATGATTTTACATTCTGTCTAGAAGATCTTTTGGCATGTTGAATGGTTTATTTGTTTCTTGTTGATATTGCTGTTATCTGATCTGCACTCGTGACATATACAAAGGTAATATACATACTATAATGAGATGTCATATAATATAATGAAAAGTGAATAGAATTCCTATTGACCTTATAATCTCTTTATTTGATTGCTCTCTTGATTTTTTTATTCTTTTTTTGGGGGTGTTATAGTGTGAAAGAATTAGTGTGAATCAGTGTGAATGTAGGATTGTAGCAAAATTATAGTGATTGATTGATTGTAGAGATATACTTACCTATATTAGAATACTTAGTTGTGTATATAAGTATGTATCATATCAATTCAAAAGATAAGAGAAAATATTTCTTCCTCTTCCTCTGTTACGGGGAGATGTGTTCATTGTTTGTTTATTGATCAATGGAAGTAAACAAACCACCCCAATCTCCAATAACAAAGAAAGGTAGCAACTTAACTGCCAAAGTCAGATTGTTGTAAATTAAGTTTGTTTATGGTTATGCGCGTAATGCTTCATGAAGCCATTTGCTGAATGCTACATTCTTTTTTTTTAAAATATTCATACTTCCTTAACTATATCCTGCCTCTTGTCTTTCTAATTATGACTATACTTTTGTAGGATGTTCTTTTGTACAACTTTTTTGGCTCTTCACCTCTGAGAAATAAATGGAGAGTTGTATATGAATACATGAAGGAGCAGAGTCTACTTGATGAGTCCTTTCCAACTTTCAGTCAAGCAAAACACAATGTCCTATGCTCTGAGTTAAAGCAGCTATATGTTGCTATTACTCGCACACGCCAAAGATTATGGATTTGTGAGAATTCACAGGAATTATCCAAGCCAATGTTTGATTACTGGAACAAAAAGGCCCTGGTTCAAGTCAGAAGACTGGATGCTTCACTTGCACAAGCTATGCAAGTTGCTAGCAGTCCAGAAGAGTGGAAATCAAGGGGATATAAGGTTTGCTACATGCTATTGCTTTGTACTTTAAATTTGAATTATCTTACAACTAGCATTGTTACTGTTGTCAATAATGCTCTTGATATTAGCTTATTGCATTTTCTAACCAAAAGTTGCTTGACGATGGTATTAATCCTTAATAACATGAGAGAGTCTATTGATGTCACCAATTCATACTCTGCACCTATAGTGATTTGAGAGCCTGCATGTCCAGTGGATGGCAACCATGATATTTTCATATTTTTAATCTGGATAACTACAATATTAGATCCATCAGGCTTTCTGTTTGTTGGAGAAGGACAACCAGACAACGTCTTTAGATGTATTTGAGCAAGCATCACTTTCCTTGCTTTTTTCTCTCGGATGCAGCTTTTACATGAGGGTAGCTATGAGATGGCAACAATTTGTTTTGAAAGAGCCAGAGATGCACACGGTGAAAAATTAGCTAAGGCTGCTGGGCTTAAAGCAACTGCTGATAGATTGCATAACTCAAATCCTGAAGAAGCTTGTGCTGCCCGTAGGCAGGCTGCTGAAATATTTGAATCCATTGGCAAAGCTGAGCATGCAGCTGAATGTTTTTATATGTTAAAGGAGTATGAACGAGCAGGTACTGTTGTGTCTCTTTGCTTCTTTAGGTTCTTTTGGAAGCATAATAGAAACTTCTATCATTTGTGGCATTGGAGATCTCCTTTGCACTTATCTGGCACCTCCAACGAATTTATTTTATTTCAACTGGATTCTATTCTTTCAGCTTGTTATCCTTTTCATTTCAACCCTCAGAAAAGTTTTTTTAGCTCATGAAGTAATAATTTATACATAGGATCATAAAGTTTAAACTTTGTATCAAGTACAATCATTACTCCTGTTTATTTGTGAATGGATCTTTATAGCTTTTAAATTTTGTTCTCTCTTATTTTTTTCCCTTTTACCAAATAATAAGGGAAGAGAAAAGAAAGAAGAGGAATTTACTTGGGACATATTTTCTAACTTCTGGTGGTTGTATGTTGATCTTGTGTCGAAGTTTATTGTCTCTAGGATACAAAAATAATCGCTGTAACATTTTATTTTGGTATTGATAGGAATATGATTATCTCCACTGCAGGTCAACTTTATTTGCAATGTGGGGAATCTGCTATACAAAAGGCTGGAGAATGTTTTTATCTTGCTGGATGTTATAAGATTGCAGCAGAAACATATGCTAGAAGCAACAATTTTTCAGAGTGCTTGTCTGCATGTACCAAAGGAAAACTCTTTGACATGGGCCTGCAATATATTGAAGGCTGGAAGCAACAAGTGGCAGATGATAAATTACTGATTTTAAGAAGCAGAGAAATGCAAAAAATTGAACAAGAATTTCTAGAGAACTGTGCTCTTCATTACCACAAGCTCAATGATAAAAGAGCCATGATGCGATATGTCAGAGCCTTTGATGCCATTGATTCTATTCGAACTTTCTTGAATGGTTTAGGATGCCTTGATGAGCTTTTGTCACTGGAAGAAGAACTAGGTAATTTCCTGGAGGCAGCAAAGATTGCAAAACTGAAAGGTGAACTACTTCTAGAGGCTGATCTGCATGGAATGGCTGGAAATTTTAAGCATGCTTCAATGCTTATTCTCTGGTATGTGTTTGCTAACTCTTTGTGGTCATCTGGAAGCGGAGGCTGGCCTCTAAAGAAGTTTTCACAGAAGGAGGAGCTTCTGGAAAAGGCAAAGTCGTTTGCAATGAATGTGTCAAGTCAATTTTATGAGCTTGTGTGTTTGGAGGTTCAAATTTTGTTGAATGACTACAGTAATCTGTCCTTCATGAAACAGCAACTAAATGCTTCTCAGAGAAATAAGATAATGAGAGGGGAAATAATATCAGTTCGAAACATTCTTGATGCACATTTTCATATCAATAGCTCAAAGTATGTGTGGGAAAATGACTTGGTTCTTGATGTAGCTAGCTATTTTGAAGAGATAGTATCAAGAGATTTGGTCTCAGTTGACACTTTTGTTTACTCATGGACAGTTTGGAAAGATAAGATTATGAAAATATTTGAGCATCTTCGACATCTTGAGACTCAAGACATCAGTGAATATGGAAGTTATGGAGATTTTTGCTTGAACTACTTTGGTGTGCAAAGGCACTTTAATAATCTAAATGCCATCTATGTTCTTATGAACTGCAATGCTGAGTGGGTGAGAGAAGTAGAGAGCAGATATATGCAGAGGAATGGGAAGCTTACTTTCATAGACGCTCACAAGTTTGTCTCTGTTTCTTGGAGTTATTGGTCTTCTGAGTTAATATCCATTGGAATGAAGGTGTTGATCAATCTTCAATCCCTTTACAAATTCTCAATGGAGAATTCCCTTTCTCTTTTCTGCCAAAGCAGGTCTCTTGCTCATATCTACGAGGTTTCAAAGTTTCTTCTGAATTCCAGTGTTCTGGAACGACAGCGCAGTGATATCAAGGAATTCCAGAAATTCAGTAGCATGTCTGCAGAACGTTTGTTTCATTGCATTCATCCTATTGACTGGAGAGAATCACTGAAACTAAATTTGATTTCTTTCAGGAGAACTGAGACATTCAGAAGTCTAATTAAAGAAGTAATTTTTGAAAATGTCAATGTGAATAAGTTGTCTTATGGGCAACTTGGAAGGATGACATCAATAATTCTAGGGTCTGGTAAGCTCTAT
>CATIWO010196182.1:0-14030 GCA_949673435.1 Macaranga tanarius
ACCGGGGATGGGAAGTTATAAAAATAATCAAATAATCTCAACCTTCCCTAGTGTGAGACCCATTCCATAAACTTATAGTTTATAGTTTTTGGAAACCTACCCTTATGACCTAGAGCATATTTCTAAAATATGATTTGATGTGACTATTTTAGAAGAATCTCTGAAAGGCCATGTGAGATACGACCTAGAGGAATTGATTGGATAAGCGAGTTGAACCATATGATAGGAATAGTGTATGAAGGGAAGATTATTGAAAGACTATATTCAATGTTTCTATTATACACTGGCTAGCCTATTATGAGTGCCGTAAGTGGTGCATACGTAATAGTGGACATAGAATATTGCTAAAAGATCAAGAGGTGACAATGAATGTAAAGAAGTAATCTGGGATAAGGCATATGTTAAGATAAAGAATCTACTATCGAGACGCTATATATTTTTAATAAGTGTATAGCATAAGTGCTCTCGTTATATACTGGTCACACGATCTATTTATCAGTATGAATGGAATGAAAACTTAATATATTCAGTCATATGCGAGTGGGAGATGTTAGAAAATATACACCCATGACTTAATATGTTTAAGTTTTGGATTGGGAGTAAAAGACTCCTAATAGAAGTCTACTTATTACTCTATTGTAGAGTATGAGTTTTATGTTTAATGTACATAACATAACCCAATAACACACGCAGAACATAGAAATCTCTCTGCGTAGAAAAATACTCTGCGTATTTTTCCCTCTCTCTCTACACCAAAATACTCTGTGTATTTTTTCTCATTCTTGATCATTCCATTGATATTTAGATTGTGAAGACATAGCTTTTGCTCTGGTAGTAAAGGCTCCAATCAACATATTTACCACGGTTTCCACTGCATGAGAAAAAGGTCAGTAATCTATATCTCTTTGTGATTTATTATTCCTCCCTCTTTTCTTTTCATAAAATAACAACTTTTTCCATAAAAATAATATGCATTTAAAATAAAATGTACAAGATTAATTAAAAATTAAATATTTCTATACTTATTTACTATTAATTTTTTTGAAAATGTACTTTCTAGTAATTAGTAATTATATAAAAATATTTAATTTAAAATTAAATATTATTTTATAAAACATGAGTTCAATAATGTTGGAATTCAGATCAGGTTCGCCCATGACGGGTTGAAACAAACCGAATGATTATTCTATTTATATTATATTTATTTATATTATAGTTTATTATAATATAAAGTTAATTAAATAGAATTGTAACTCTTGGAGGAGTTACAACCCTTGGAATATATATATATATATATATATATATATATATATATTAGTAAGAAGTTAATATTCCCTCTCTATAAATAAAAATAAAAATATTTCCTGCACATTGGAGAAATAAATAAAGAAGTAAATTGGGTTATAAAAATAATAGTACAAGTTTTAGTAATTTGCATTTTAACTTGGCATTAAAGATTTAATCAAACTATTGTGGAATCATCAAGAGGTTAGTGATCTTTAGACTTGTTTATATTTATTCCGAAAATATTATTTTTAACATTTGTATCATAGCATTTTTTAATGATTCTCAAGTGCTTTGATTGATTAATTTGTGAAATTGCCATAAAAATGAAGTTTCAACATGTATTTGATATATTTATAGCAGTACATTTAAGCCAAATTTCGGTTATACCTTTGTGTTTATTTTGCCATGAATATTATATGTTCATAAACTAGGGAATGTATACTTTAAAACGGTATATAGAACACGAAAATTGGACTTCTGTAGAAAAAGTTATGAAGTTGCAAAGTTGGCCCCCTTGAAATTGTGAATTCTAAAAATTTTTAACATGTTTGGGGCAGTGATTTGGTATATATTTTCGTATTTCTTATGCTATTTTCAGACAGTAAAACTTATATCATTTTAAAGTAGGAAATATCGTATTTCCAATGACAAAAAAAACAGATAATTTGGAGATTTGTACACAAAGTTATGGTGTGCCAAAGTAGTGATGGTGGATGGACAAAATCTGTAAATTAGAGTTCTTAAGGTTGAAGATGGTGGTTTTTTTTTTCTTTCTTAATTAATGTTTGATATTCAAACACTATGTTAGAGACCTCCAAATTAAATTCTAATTGTATCACTGGATTCAAAATTTTTTTTGGTATAGTAAAATTATTTTTCCAATATATAAAAAAAATTATTTTGAATTTTGCATTGAATACTGCAAATAAATTCAATAAAAATATTTTTATTGAGATAATAATTCTGGAAAAATAATAAATATTTTTAGAAATATTTATTTTAGAGGTTTGAGATCCAGTGGGAGTAGACAAAATTGTTCTCCTGATATTTTATTTTTTTTAACTCAATTAAATGAATAATATACCATTTTAATTGATTTTCTTAAGGGAAAATAATTGAAAATTGTATTATTTGTGGAATTTTTTCTAAGTTGAGTTATTCCCCATTTTATTATTATGTTTTATGTGAATTAATGGTAGAGAATTGTTTAGCATTATTTTATGATTTGTGTGAGTTTGAGTTCATGCTCTTATATTTTATTTATTTATTTTTAAAGGATAATGTCTCGTTTGAGGAGATTATTACGACTTAAAGCTTATAGGCGGCGATGGAAAAATAGAAGTATTTCTCTTCTTGAATACGAGTTAAAAATAGCAGCCTATTTGATAAGAAGAGCAAAGGCTTATAAGATAAGGCGGTTATTATACGAACGCGCACAATATAGAATGGATCCTAAGGATACCATAATTGACCATGTTAAAGAAGTGAATAAAAACTTAAGAAAATTCATTCAAAATGTCACATTATGAGTGAGGAAGCTAAGTACAAAGCTTTATATATTACACTTCCTCCTAATTTTCAAAATATTCTCGAAAGTTTTTGGATGATCGAGAATAATAATACTTTGGGATCTATGGATAATGATAATAAGGATTTTCTATATGGAAAAACTATAAATTATATTAATCTAGTTTATTTATTTTTGGAAGATTATATGTGGAAGAATTTGAGAAAGTCTTATATTCTTGGTAGAAATCCTAACCTTGAAACCTCTAGATTTCCCATCATGAGTTACCCTTGGCACAAGAAGATTATCTCCAATGTGTTGAATAGAAAAAATGTTGAATATACCATTCTCTATAGAGTTTGTTTTAAATATTATTAGGTTGAATTTGTTTTCATATTTATATATAATTATGTTGTATTGAACAATTGTTATGAAAATTATTTTATGTTAATGATTATATTATGTTATATTTTCATTATTATGTTTTTCATAATTTTGTATAATGGGCATTCTAAATTGGTAGAATTCAATTTAGAATTTAATTTGATGCAATTTATGTTAAGTTATAAAACTTTTATATTTTGATATAGATGATGATTGGGAACATAGTGAACTTTCTCATCTTATAGTATTTACTTTTATAATTTAATATTGAAATTATAACAAATTGTGATGTGTATATTAATATAATACTGTCACTTGAATTTTTATGTATTTTGTGATTAACTATGGCAATAAAAAATATTATTGCTGAGTTGAATAAGGGTGAGAAGCTAAATGGTGATAATTATAACATTTCGCATCTTAAAATGCAATATGTCCTGGAGGAACAAGATGCTTTAGAGGCTATTACTAATGTCATGAATGAGCCTCAAGTAGTGAGGGGAATAGTGAACAATATACGTGTGATATGGTACGTATAATGCTTGGAAGAAAAAGGATTCTACTGCCAAAGGAATTTTGATAAGTTCCATGAGCGATAATTTAGTTTTTACGCATCAGCATTTTCCAACTGCTCATGCTATATGGCTCTCTCTAAAGGGAAAGTTTGGAGAAATTTCTGTCTTTAGACTTAGGTAGTTGAGTATCAAATTTGACACCTTTAAGAAAGTCCCAAATAAGACTATGAAACAATATTTGAGGGACATGTCAAATATGATAGTGGAATTAAAATCCGCTAGACATAACCTCACTGAAGAGCAATAAGTTCAAGCCACGATTCGATCTTTACCTATAAGTTGGGAGCATATGAAAGTCAATATGACTTATAATGAGAATATTAAGACTTTTGCTAACATTGCTCACCATTTGGAACTTGAGGATGAGCACCTTGAGGCAGCTAAACCTGATGCTCAAGTATATGTAGCTATATCAAGTTCCAACAATGTTTCTGGTTTTAAACAGAAAAGAAATTATAGCAAATAGAAAGCCAATAAGGCAGTAAAGATTAACAAGGGACCAAAGCAAGGCAAGTACTCACACAAGAGTCTAACGAAACGTGATGGAAAGAAGGACAAGACAAATATGACTTGTTACAATTGTGGTAATGTGGGTCATTTTGCTCGTGAATGCACTGAGCATAAAAAGGTATTATCCTTATTACCTTCCTATCATTATGTTTCAAAAATTCATGTTTTTAGTACGGTTTTGCTTACTGAATCTGCTCCTTTATGGATTGTAGACTCAGGGGTAACGGACCACGTAGCTAGAGATAGAATTGCATTTGTGGATTTTCGTCAAATTTCAAGTGGAACAAAATATCTTTATGTGGGTAAAATGATAAAGCTGAAGTAAAAGGAATCGAAACATATAAATTGGATTTGTAAGGTGGTCGGGTTCTATACCTACATAATATTCTTTATACTCTAAAGGTTTGACGAAATTTAGTCTTTGTACTTATTCTTTTAAGACTAGGATATAATTTGTATTTTAATGATACTTATGTAAGAATTGCTGATAGAACTACATTTTATAGTTGTGGACATATTTTTGCTAGATTTATGGTTTTAGACACACATTATAATAGTAATAATAATGTTTATTTTTCTTTACCTATTGAGTCTAGCAATGATAATATGGATGCTATTTTGTGGCATGCTCGATTAGGGCATATTGGGCAAGATAGAATGAATATACTTGCTCGTGATGGTCTCTAAGGATTAAACACAAAATTTGTATTGCCCACTTATGAACATTATTTACAAGGAAAAGCAAGCCAAAAACCTTTTGGTAAGGGCACTAAAGTTGAGTATCCTTTACAACTTGTTCATTCAGACATCTGTGGACCAATGAGTGTTAAAGAAAGGCATGGTGCTTTATATTCTATTATCTTTATAGATGACTACACTCGATTTGGTTATGTCTACTTGATATCTCACAAATATGAAGCATTAGATTGTTTTACAAAATTTTTAAATGAAGTTGAGAATCAATTAGATAATAAAGTAAAAGCATTAAGAACTGATCAAGGAAGGGAGTATCTATTTGAACAATTTAAGAAATTATGTAAAGAAAAAAGTATTGTCAGGCAATTAACAACTCTCAGAACTCCGCAATAAAATGGTGTTGCCGAGCGTAGAAATAGAACCTTACTTGAAATGGTTAGGTAAATGATGGTAGAAGCTAATCTTCCAATTCAATATTAGGGAGATGCTTTATTGACTATAACTTTTGTTCTTAACTGTGTCCCTTCTAAGTCGGTCTCCTCTACTCCTTATGAGTTATGGTCAAGAAGAAAGCCAAATTTAAATGATCTGCATCCTTGGGGATCTGCAGTATATGTTCATGATACTTCTCATAAATTTGGCAAGTTAGGACCACAAGGGAAGAAATGTATCTTTATAAGATATTCTGAGAACTCAAAAGGATATGTTTGTATAGGTGAGGATTTTAATGGAAGGGTAACTGAAATTGAGTCACGTGATGTCATTTTTCTTAAAACTGATTTTCCTAAAGAGGGTAATATTGACAAAAGTTCTCATCTATATGAGATGGAAGAAGAACAAGAGGTTTATCTAATTGAGTGAGAGCCTAATCTTAATGAAAAAAATTCACAGGAATTACTTCCACCATCTTAATTGAGTGGGAGAGATGAAGTTACAAATGCAATTTCGATTGGTAAAAATAACAATGATCCTCAATTAAGAAGAAGTACACGTCCTAAAATTCCTAAAAGACATTTTGCAATTGAAAATAAGGCATATATTATTACTCCCCATGATGATGAGGAACCTAAAACTATTAAAGAGGCACTTAAATGTCCTGCTAAAGAAAAATGGAAAGTTGCATTGGAAGATGAAATGGAATCTTTGAAAGTAAATCAAGTTTGGACCTTGGTTAATTTACCGCTGGGGTGTAAGGCAATTGGGAACAAATGGATTCTCAAACTTAAACAAAAGGTAGATGGTTCCATTGATAAATATAAAGCTCGTTTGGTGGTAAAAGGTTATACTCAATAAGAGGGTATAGACTATGAGGAAACTTTTTCATCTATAGTCAGGTTTACCTCAATTCGCTTAATTCTTGCTATCGTACCTCACATGCATTTAGAATTGCATCAAATGGATATTAAAATGACTTTTCTTAATGGAAAGCTAGAAGAAGAAATCTATATGGAACAATCTGTAGGTTTTATAGTTAAAGGCTAAGAGCATAAAGTTTGTAAGCTCAATAGATCCATATATGGCCTTAAACAATCATCCAGACAGTGGTATCTTCATTTTTATAAAGCTATTTTGACTTATGATTTCAAAATAATATAGGAAGATCACTGTGTCTATATTAAAAGATTTAATGATAAGTTTGCAATTCTATCTCTTTACGTTGATGATATTTTAATAGCTACGAATGACAAGAAATTTGTGTTGACTATCAAAAGTTGGTTGTCTATAAATTTTGATATGAAAGATATAGGTGAGGCAGACTACATTTTGGGAGTTAAAATTAAAAGAGATCGTTCTAAGAAGCTTTTGACTTTGTCATAAGAAAATTATATCAAAAAGATTCTTCAACGTTTTCATATAAGTAGTTGTAAGCCTGTAGATGAATAAGGGAAGAATGGAAGTGGTGAATTATGACTATATTATTATATATAAAATCATTTGTAGAGTAAATTTGATTTTTATAAGGTGAACTTTTTGAAAGTACCTATTTGCAAGTTTCCATACACTTTGTTGCATGTCGTTCAGCTAAGTCAATTAGTGGATACATATTAAGTCTTAAAGCCTGAAACTTAGCCACTTGGAGTAACAAACTTTTCTTACTATACATATAAACAGGGTCTAAAGTGTCAATTTGCCCCTGAACTTGGATGCGATGGCGAATTAACTTATAAATTAACTTTCTGGTTAATTATTCAACCAACTTAGTAAATCCGGTCAATTATCCTAGATTACCTATACAACAAAGTTTGATTTAGTCCAAAATAATTTTTTTAACTAATTCACCTCAAAACTTTTATATATTGACAAATTAGATCCAATTTGTCAAATTATATATATATACACACACACACACACACATAAGATATGAATTAAAAAAATTAAATTTAAAATTTTATTTACTAAGAATGAATATTTTTAATTTCAAATATAAATAAAATATAAAATATAATTATTTTTAATTTATTTTATAAAAAATTAAATCAAAATTATCAATTATTTGTTAAATTTTAAAACTAAAAAATTAAGTTCCATTTATTCAATTTTCTATTATGACTAAATAGTTATATGTTATATTGTGCACTCGCTCGGATATATATTTTGCTGTTAGCCTAGTTAGTCGGTATCAATTAAATCCTGGAAGAGAACATTGGAAAGCTGTGAAAAGGATATTAAGATATCTTAGAAGGACTATGGACTATTGTTTGTGCTATCAAGGATCAAACTTACGTCTAATTGGTTATTCTGACACTGATTGGGGAGGAGATCTTGATCAATGCAAGTCTACTTCAGGATAAACCTTCTTACTTAATAAAAGCATTATTTCTTAGAGTAGTAAGAAGCAGACTTGTATAGCTTTATTAACTATGGAAGCTGAATTTATTGCATGTTCGGCTACTGTGTAAGAAGCTGTTTGGTTAAAAAGATTCTTTATGAATTTGGATATTCAAAATGATAATAATATTGTTATAGTTTATTGTGATAATCAAGCAACAATAGCTTTTTCAAAAGATCCTAAATTTCATAGTAGTACCAAACACATTCATACAAGGTACAGCTACATTAGAGATATCATTTCTAGACGAGAGATATTTGTACAGTACATTTCTACGCATCATATGGTGGCTAATCCTCTTATTAAGCCTATTCCAAGAGATGTGTTTCTTGCTCATGTAAATATTCTTGGATTGCATAAAATATAGAATATATATTTTTGGTTATTGTCAAAATTATGTACTATACAATTAATGCAAGTGATTGTTATATTTTTCTGAATTTCTTTAATTTTATGTTCTTAATATATACACATCAAGATTATGCATAAGCTTAAATTCGTTTGATAATAAGATGTCACACAGATTTTAGATTGGCTTTCTCACACAAGCAATCGCCTCTATAGCTGAGATAGTGAGTAGAGAGGAGACAAAATGTTAGGTATGTCACCTTATAAGAGATGAGATGAGGCTGTAAATATGATAACAACCGATTTAGATTGCCCATCCAAATATCCTGTGATAGCCAGATTTGAGTTCTCGGTTTTAACTTGCTATATGTGAGAACTTTGAGAATTCAGGTTAGTTGTTAGATTATGACTGAACTAAAATCTGTACAGTATTTATTGGACATCAAAAGGATAATACTGTAGTATATGATTCATACCATGTATGCTTGTTCGACCAAGATGGTAGCAGGAGAATGAATCTCTACTTCTCCATTGTGTGAGACCATAAGGGTAATAATTACATCAAATGAGTACCCTTATACTTTTTGCTGTTATTTTATAGTGTTTTCTAGCTTAGCATGTTTACCCATGGTCATGGATGATTCGATCTGTGGGACATGACTAGAAAAGCAGCTATGTATGAATTGTAGAATATCGAGTGGAAAGGGAAGACTTTGTCCAAAGTATTCATTGGCTGGCTGATCTCGTCCCTTTTAAGAAGTAGGACTTGATCATGAATACTATGTGTAGTTACGAAGTTCATTATACTTTATTTTTGGGGGATTAAAGATGTTAATGCAACTCAAGAGACAAGTCTAGGGTACTGCAAGAATGATTATCTAATTATAATATATTTTAGGGTTGAGCAATTATGTTATTCCTAACAAATGTATAGTTATAAGCTCCCAAAATGCAGGTTTGCTCGCTATGTCGTACGACCCGTTTGCTAGTATGAAAGTATTGTTTTTAAATTGCAGAGATTTTCGCAATGAGGGTCATACCCATCATGTGCGAGTGGGAGATGTTGGAATTCGGGTCGGGTTCTCCCATGACGGGTTGAACCGAACCGAATGATTATTCTATTTATATTATATATGTTTATATTATAGTTTATTATAATATAAAGTTAATTAAATAGAATTGTAACTCTTGTAGGAGTTATAACCATTGGAATATAACTTATATATATATATATATATATATATATATATATATATATATATATATATATATATATATATCATTTTAATGATGGAAGTAAGAAGTTAATATTCCCTCTCTACAAATAAAAATAAAAATATTCCCTCCATATTGGAGAAACAAATAAAGAAGTAAATTGGGTTGTGAAAATAATAGTGCAAGTTCTAGTAATTTACATTTTGACTTGACATTAAAGATTCAATTAAACTATTGTGGAATCATCAAGAGGTTATTGATACTTAGCCTTATTTTTGTTTATTCCGAAAATATTATTTTTAACAAATAATAATAACAATAATAATAACTTACAAGCAAAGCTAGTGATTCATACTAGGTTTTTTAAATATTCCAGGTACTAGTATAATATGCTAAACCTTGGAGGAGGTATGTGTTTCACCCAATATATTAATCCGAGAATAATTAGTTTTGACAGAATTTCAGAAATAAACTTGGTGAAGAAAAAATGCTTATGGGGCCCAAGAAAAAGAAAAAGCTTATTGCTGGAGCATTAAACCAATTTCACTTGATAGCTGTTCAAAAGCAGAGACAACTAGACAAGGTCCCTGTGGCGTGCATAGATTACCCAAATGATCAATTCCCCATTATCACTCCAAAACAACTAAAAGTTAAACATGTGAAAATATGTATGGCAATTGCTAGATAGACCAGCTACCTTCCATAAAGAATAAGATGTGGCCCTCCACCTCCATGTCTTAATCACACAAGATTGTGCATCATTTTCAGAATCGTACTCCCTCTCAAAACTTACTGCTTATCTTCAAAGCTATTACTTCCTTTGTACCTTATTGATAATCTTATAATTTTTGCATTGCGATGGATAATCTTAACATATGAATATTAAGATTAAGATTATTTCAGGTAGGTATCTTGGACTACACTCTCTCTTTCTGTTGAATCACTCATGCTATATTATACTACTACTTCCCTTGCAATCAAACACGATTTTGGTCCACTTCGCAAATTATATATACATATTTTCTTCTAAATTGGTGTTGTTTTGAATATATATGTTGGTGATGCCATAGTCGCAAATTAAAGAAACAAATAACATCTACAATTGGCTTTCTACATAAAAACTGAAAAAAAATGTTATATAAGACTTATTGGTGTAAAAAAATAAATATTTTAATAGAAATTTGTTGCAAACTTTTAACTTTAATATATATATTTTAATTTCTATAAATATTTTTGGTAAATGAATCCCACCACTTATTTTGTTCAAAGTTAAGTGAGAAAGTGCTAACATAGTATCTTTTGTGGCGTTATGCCACTTTAAAACATACAAATCCTACCGCCGCATATTTTTTTTTTTAACTCGAGAAGGGGAGAAGGAAAGAATCGAATATTTACCCTATTGATATTTTGAAAAGAATTAATGCTATAAGGCTACTCAACCTTCAATAATTTTATTACCTTATTCTATTTTAATTCTCTACATTTAAAAAAAAAAATTCTTTCATCATCAAAATAAAAAATAAAAATTATATCAAATGGCAGCCTCATATAAAATCCTTATATATATATATGTGTGTGTATGTGTGTACGCGTGCGCGTATGTATCCGTGTGTGCATCAATTACTCTCTTGTTTTGCATGAATTCGTTTATAAATAAATTTTAATAAATAAATGATATATAATATTAGTATTAATAAATTTTTTAACACATGTCACTAAAAAGGTTTAAAGCGATTAACGATGATGAAATCCGTTACTAATTTAACATAGAGATTGATTAGTAATGAACTTTATCCTATAGAAGAAAAAATGGAGGTCGCTAAAAAAATTAACAATGAACTTGCTAATCCGTTGCTAGATTTTAATAAATAAATGATATATAATATTAGTATTGATAAATTTTTGAACACATGTCACTAAAAAGGTTTAAAGCGATTAACGATAATGAAATCCGTCACTAATTTAACATAGAAATTGATTAGCAATGAACTTTATCCTATAGAAGAAAAAATGGAGGTCGCTAAAAAAATTAGCAATGAATTTGCTAATCCGTTGCTAGATTTAACAATAGATTAACAACTAATAGGTTAGCATCGGAATTCTTGTTGTTGCTAATTCTTTGTAGTTTCGTCGTTCCATGCCTCATTTTATAGTTGCGAATTATCAACTATGTAGAAATGGATTAAGTAACTATTGCTAATATTTTTAAAATTAAAAAAATAATATTTGTTTTTTGCGACAGCTAAACCCGTCACTAAAATAATAAAATTTTAAATAAATTGCTTATTCTTTTTATTATTAAAATTTTATATTATAAATTATGAAAACAAACTATGTATTATAAAATAAAATTAAAATAAATATTAAATTAAAAAATATATAAATAATTAATATATGTACATATAAATATTTAGTAGTCAAAATATTTCAAAAAAGAAAAAATATGACCACTGGAAATATCATAAGGATATGGATCAATCAAAGAAGGATCATCGTCCGTCAAATCATCAGTATAAGTACGAGAAGATGATCCATCGATCAGAAGTCTAGCCTGCAAACATGCCATCATCACCCTCCACTCTTGCTGTATATAATGCATATTCTCCTACTCCTATTGAAGAGTCTCAATCTATTTTGAGACTTGTGTACCCTCAACTTCAATCTCTCACCACTCTTGCTCACGCTTTTGCACCCACTCCTGCTCACGCTAAAAGCATTTGATTCTGCTCCTCTAGTAGTTGCTGCTAAACTAGTTAAAGTACACGATCCTCAGATGGTGTAGAAGTGAAAATAGTTGATGTGACAGTGTTACCAATGGAGCTAGGGTAGAGAGCATATGTATGTGATCCAAGCTTATATTTATGTCGCTTCTTCTCACCACCTACAGCCTCTATATAGAGACTCGTCATGTTAACTATAGGTGGCTACAACCCATCCTCAGTAGGTTGTGATGCAGCCTCAACCATCTTTGTGATCTTATACTGTAACTAATTAAAAGAAAATGTTATCTTATTTTTAATAAAATTATTAAAATATAATTTGATATCGAATTTTTAATTAACTTACATTTAACTTTTGTGATTGGCTATCAATAAAGGACCGATCCTTTGTTGTATGGGTCTTTTTGAAAATCTCCTTGGGTGTTGACTCCTACTCAAACTCCTTAGTCTAGAAAAAATCATTAGGTGTTTAATTTTACTATTTATATAATGACATTATAAAATAACGTCAAAAAATATAAATTAAATGCCTTACCGACACTTCAACATGATCAACTATATTGTGGGAACCACGTGTATGTTTCGTAACATTAGTGCTTGGACCTCCAATCTCGCTCAAACGTTTGGCTTTCACCTTAGTAAACTTTTGTTGCCACTTGGGCATCTTTCAATGGGCTTGCCACTTATCCCAAATATCCTATTGCACTCTGTTTGGCTTGACCCCCTTCCTTTTCAAAATTGTATAATGTTTTGTTGTACTGAATCCCATAGAAAAGGGACCACATATGATAGATTTATCCCTCACTCAAGCCAATAATACGCCTTTTACATTTAGAAAATTTAAACTTTAGTTTGTGTGTGTGTGTGTGTGTATAAAGAGAAGGAGAATTTCACCCATAAATATCACTAGGGTGTTACAAACTTTGATTTTTCCCTTGAGTTTAATCTCCAAGTTCTAGGGTTTCTCTAGGTAATTAACCATATAATTGATTCCCTTAACTATAGCCTAACCATCTTTAAATAGCCATTTTAATCCTAAGTAGAATCTATTTAGAATTCTATTAAATATATCCTTATATTTTTATTCGTATAAAATTTTCGATGGACATGGCCATATCCTCAACCATATTGCTAATCCTCACAATCAACATGGGCATGTACACGATTGTGTACATGGTTAACTCTTCATCTTAAGATAAATATGAGCACAAATGCACCTATATCTTAGGTTATGTTGATTTTTCTTTATTTTTTTAAAGAGGGACATGGGTATGAAAACATTTCGTGTCTTAAATCCTTCTCATATTCTTTTGTACAATTCTTTAAAATAAATAAAAATACATTAAATATATCTACTATACATAAAATCCTATCAACAACTAATAATACAATCCTGATTAAAAACTCTAAAAAAACTAAATCTTAATTATAATCTGTAAAATAAACTAAATCCTATTTCAACTCAAACTTTTAAAATAATTAACATTTAATTCAATAATTTTACATTAAATTTAGTAAACTTCAACTCAAATTCTATATATTTTACACCTTTATCATGACTTTTAACTAAACTATAAGTTTTACATTTGAATATTAGTATCATCTAAGTTTGAGAATAATATTGGTGATAAATGTTTAAGTAGGAGGATGATAGTGTTAGTATAGATGTGCCCTAGGGCCATTATTATATGTAGACATTGTCTATTTATCCCTTTAGCAATAAAATATTCATTTAAATCAAAGTGTTTGTTTATTTGAGTATTTACCCTTAGTATTATGTTAAATAAGTTTATCATCAAGAGTTAATAATATGAGTGACAAACTCATTTGGTACATATGCTATAAATGTTCATAGTCATTGGATTAATATATGGGTACTATTAATCCCTAGACTATCACCTCTGTCTATTTTCCTTGATCGATATGTGATATCGATAGTGGGAGGTAGTGAGTCTCAT
>CATIWO010196225.1:0-12898 GCA_949673435.1 Macaranga tanarius
AAAATAGATAGAGGTGATAGTCTATGGATTAATACTACCCATGTATTAATCCTACGACTATGAACTTTTATAGTACAAGTACTAAATAAGTTTGTCACTCATATTATCAACACTTGATAATAAACTTATCTAACATTGTACTAAGGATAAATATTCAAACAAACAAATACTTTGATGTAAATGAATATTTTATTGCTAGAGGGATAAATATACAATGTCTATATACATGAATGGCCATAGGGCACATCTACACTAACAGGCATACCGCACCACTCCAAGAAGTGGAACAGGAGAACCGCCCTTTCGATTAGCTTATGGGATGGATGCAGTAATCCCTGTCAAAATAGGCTCTCCATCATATAGAGTCGATAGAGACCTGAAAGAAATAGAGAATGCAAAAGATTGCAGAATATCATTGGATATGCTTGAAGAAAGAAGAGAACAGGCCGCAGCTATAGCAGAAGCTAGACGACAACAGGTTACCCGCTATTTCAACAAAAGAGTACGGACAAGGGTTTTCAAAATATGAGACTTTGTCCTATGAAAAGCAGAAATAGGAAAAGGCAATGCAGGAACAAAAAAATTAGATCCCAATTAGGAAGGGCCATATCAAATCATCGGAGTAACTGAAAAAGGGGCATATAGACTAGAAGACTCGAAGGGAAATAGCATCCCAAGATATTGGAATATAGAAAGCTTACGGAAATATTACCAGTAAGCATCTATAAAACTGTAAAAGGGAAATACCATCCCAATATTCTCAGAAAAGAAATAAAAGAACTTTGATACTCAGTAGTATAAATAAAGACGAGTCCTTATACTCACAAACAAAATGAGTAAACTACATTCGTAACAATAAAGACGAGCCCTTATACTCGCAAACAAAATGAATGAACTACATTCGTAATAATAAAGACGAGTCCTTCTACTCGCAAACAAAACGAGTGAACTTCATTCGTAAAGACGAGTGAACTACATTCGTAATAATAAAGACGAGTCCCTATACTCGTAAACAAAAATGAATGAACTACATTCGTAACAATAAAGACGAGTCCTTATACTCGCAAATAAAATGAGTGAACTACATTCGTTACAATAAAGACGAGTCCCTATACTCACAAATAAAAATGAATGAACTACATTCGTAACAATAAAGACGAGTCCTTATACTCGCAAACAAAATGAATGAACTACATTCGTAACAATAAAGACGAGTCCCTATACTCGCAAACAAAAATGAATCAACTACGTTCAAAAGATGAGTCCTTATGCTCGTAAATAAAACGAGTAAACTACACTCGTAACAATAAAGATGAAGTCCTTATACTCGCGAATAAAATAAGTAACTACACTCGTAAAAATTAAGGCAAGTTACCAATATGAAAAGTCGCGATCTTCTCAAAATAAAATTTTATAGCCAAACAAGCAAAGAAAAAGATATTTTCATTAATCCGAAAATGCTTCGTACAAAAATTGCCTCAAAGGCGAGAAGTAAGAAAGTTACAGGCAAATTATTCCTTAGGTGAAGCATGAATACTACTTCCACCAATAAAAGGATCCCCAGCAAAAGTTGAAGCTGTAGTTACTTCGGCAGTAGGGTCGACATCCCCAACTGGAGCGGTCGAGTGACTCTCCGCAACATTAGACACTGCCTTTTCTCTACGAATTACTTCACTCAAATCACGAAGAGAAATTCTTTGAATCGGGGTAAAATTAAAATTGGGATGATGAAGTGACACCATTTGTTGGCATTCTAATTTTATGGATTGAACAAAATCTGCTATTAAGCCCTGAAAGCCCTTCTTTTCATTCGCCCGAGCCTCTTTTAATTGGCGAACCTCTTCTCTGTAAGCAGTAATAATTTTGTCTTGCTCAGTTACGGTTGAACTCAATCGAAAAACAGAGCTTTGGAGATCTACATTTTCTTTTTTTTCAATCTCCAAACTCGAGAGAGCACTATCACGCTCTGCCCGCACAGTTTGAAAAATCTCCTTCGCTTTACGGAGATCGCCCTCATGCTCGATAGCCAGCTCATTCATTTTCTGGATCGAGAGATTTTGCTTGCTCTTATGAATATAACGAATGTCATCCATTCGCAATACCCCTTGAAGAGCCTGAAAAACAAAGGCCGTTAGGAATACGACTAAGATAATCAAATGAACGGAGGAAGTCGAAAATAAAATACCTCCATCATACTTAAAATGACTTGACTTTTCAAATCGTTTTCATCAGTAGCCCCCCAGCGAAGCATATCCTTCTTAAGGCGATGACACTCCGAAAGGTGACCACGAACGAGAGGATTGGAGACACTCAGATCTCCAACTTTCTTCTCAAACTAAGAAGCTAGATTTGGACAAGATTCCAATCGCGGATGTTTAAAATGAATATCCCCTTCCTCAGTAGCAGTTTCATAGGTTCCCTCCGAACCCTTTGCTTGTTTTCTTTGCTTGATAGGAGTCTCAGCTTCCTTGGGAGCATCGAGAGGCTAGAAAGGAACTTCGTAATCCTCGATACTGATAGATGGAACGGTAAGGTTGGCAACAGTAGGATTGGTAGCAACCTCAGCAGATTCATCTACAATATCCACAATATCTTCCATGAAATCAGTAAGAAAATCAGCCATCTACACAATGAAAAAGGAAAATTTAAATATATACCTCCGAATTCCGGAACTTCAGTTATAATATCATAGAGACCGGCATCAGAAGGATGCTCGTGTCTATATATAAATTGTTCCACATAAATGTGTGCAGAAGGAAATAAAGTGGAACACCAATAGTGGAGATCCGCTAGCAAAGTAAGATCAGTCTCCTCTATAAAATATGCTGATCGTCTCACTGTTTGAAGCTCGTTCGCCCATGATACCGGTATTTGTTAGAAAGCAGTTTCATATTGAATAAAGAAGAATTTGCTTCTCCAATCTCTACTAATATCAGGCAACTTTTTAAATAAGCCGAAGTCAGGAATACTCGACATCGAATAGGTGATCACCTTTTTTCTTTATCAAAGAAAACATATAGCGATGCATTTGAACCGTGGGTTCGCGACCATGCGAACGAATGAGTTCACAAAAGGCTGTAAGGAATCTATATCCATTCAGATGTAATTGACCCAGGGAAAGGTTATAGGCTCGGAAGAATAAAATTAAAAAAGGATCTAGAGAAAACCGAAGACCCCCTTCCAATTGGTCTAAATAAATTACTATTTTGTTCCGCTTCCCATCTCTATCAGGGTTGTGATGAGCCCTAACATGATCGGTGGCTTGGAAAAACTTATACTCGATAGGTATATTATATTTTTTCCTACATTTTTAAATAACTTCTTTAGGGAGTGAGGGGGCAAACTCGGATGGATCTAAAGGAAGCCTAGGGGCCATATGAATAAAAACTAATAAAAATAAATAATGGAAAAGATTAGGAGAAGGAGAGAGGGCAGAAATAACCTTTGAAGCTTTCAAAGAGCTAGGCACGAAGATCGCTTGGAGCTTTCTAGAGAGAAGATAAAGCTTTCTAGAGAGAAGGCAAAGCTTTAGAGAGAGAAATAGTGAAAAGGTAAAATGACTAAGAAAATGACCTTAGAAGGGTTTATAAAGAGGAAAGATTTTTAATTATTCCCTACATACCCTCGACGGTTGATTTACCTATGTTTCAGAAAGGAAAGGGTAATCAAGGAATGGAGAAAATGATTCGACGTCTCGAAAAATGAAAAGATTTGAGTAGATCTATTGACACGTGGTAGGAACCTCTCTAGGTTCAATTATAAATGAACCTCTCACGAGGTCAAAACTTATGAATCTCTCTCGGTTCAATTATAAACGAACCTCTCACAAGGTCAAAACTTACGAACCTCTCTCGGTTCAATTATAAACGAACCTCTCACGAGGTCAAAACTTACGAACCTCTCTCAGTTCAATTTTAAACAAACCTCTCATGAGGTCAAAACATACGAACCTCTCTCGGTTCAAAATATACGAACTTATGAAGGTCAAAACATACGAACTTCTCTCGGTTCAAAATAAATGAGCTTCCCAAGATTCAACACAAACGAATCTCTTATGAGTTCAAAATATACGAACTTATCAAGGTCAGAACATATGAATCCCTTTAGGTTCACAACATACGAGCCTCCTTAAAGGTTCGACACTCTGATGATAAATAAATATCCTTCTCGAGGAAGGGCCTTCACATGCAAATTTGCAGAAACATGAAATTATGAAAACTGGCAGAACGCTTTTTCGAACATGAATATTCGATACCATTAGGGGGGACATCTGATAAATACGATAATTATCATGTTCCTATATCTACGAATCTAAGTCCTGAAAGGACTCTGATCAACAAGGCTCAAGAGACCTAATTGGTAAGGAATTAGGACTCTTATGATACTAATCCAAATAGGACTAGGTATGTCATTCTTATGCCTATATATAGGCTCATATCTTTCATTATTTGACCATCTTGAATAAACTTTCTCTAATTTAAGCATCGGAGAACCTACGGATCAGAGATCCTAGGCTCATCCAAGGTTTTCTCTTGTGTTTGTAGGTTTGGAGGAGGTTGACATTCATTAGGTGTTATTTTATTTCATACAAATGATTATTATATTCTTTAAGAGTTGTAAGGGGCTCATACATATTGAGTTTTGATTCTATTTCATGAGTAAAAAGAAATAATGATAGAAGGAAGATTATTTTCTATTGTATATAATAATATCGTCAAGAAGTTAATTAGAATTTTACTTTTGTTGTTATTTGGTTGTCTTAATGGAAAAATATTTATTGCTTATAATATACAAACTAAAAATTCCTCTTGACCTGGCTACGTTAAAAAAAAAAGTTCAGATAATTTTGAATAGACTCAAATAATAATTATGGATCTACTTGGCTAGAATAAAGAAGAAAGATTGACCATTATTGTGAAAAAAGAATTTTTGCTTTTATGTTTGACCTATTAAGAGCTTTAGGCATGCGAATAAGCAATCTATTGATGTGCATTTCTAATCCAAAAATTTTCTATTTTTTGTAAAATAAATAATAGTACAATTAAATTAAATTGACAATGAATAATCTGCCTTTCCTAATATATGCGCACAGTCAGTTAATTACACATATTCTAATAATAACAACAGTTTATTAGACATTCCTTAGCTATCAACTAAATAGTTATTAAATTCAAGTTTACCAATCAAATTTTCCAAATTCTCATAAACTAATATTTATTAGTAATAGGTGTTTTTTTCCTAATTATTGAAAATAGAAAAATAAGATGACCCTTAAAACTACGTATTTTTATCCTAAATAATTGCAATCAAATGTAAGAAAATAAAACAATCATTATTTTAACTCTATTATCTAGGTTTGAATAAAATTACTGTAAATTGAAAATAGAATAATATGAATGTGGTATGGTTATTACGATGCTATCAATATGTAGCTAGCTAATCAAAAGAGTAGAGTATGGAATATTAATTACCGCAGCTTCATGTTTGTAATTGTAATTAGCATAGACAAGTGAGCCTTCTGTTTGCACTTGATTTGGAAAGTTAAAAGTTGGCAACAAGGAAGATGGTCTAGTTTTTGTTCCTTGGCTGGAAGATGCATGTCCAAAAGTTTGTGATAATGTGGTCGGTGTGCTGCTTGATTCCTTCTCTAAGCAAAGCTGGAAGAAACAAAAACAAAATAATTTGACTAAATCATAATTCAGTTTTTCTTCGAATAATGTTTTTAGTTTTCTTCACATTCATCATATATCTAATTTAACATCTAATAATGTTATTTTAGTGAAACATCTTTCATGAAAATGGATAAATCAAATCATTGGATAATTATATCTTTGAAGTGACCAGCTAGTAGACTAAATGGGTGCTTATTAAAATAATATAGCTAGGTACAAGTGCATCAATAACCTTAATATTCTCTCCACAATTAGCAAAGAGTGACATGAAATGAAACAAATACAAACACTAATTATTATTTTTAAATTATTGGAAGAAAAAATATTATGACACAGTGTTATATTAAATAAGAACACCACCTGAAAGAGTTTTCCTTCAAGAAATGCTACCCGATCCATTAGTGATCCTTTAAAGTAAGCCTCTTTAACTGCTAAATTCAATGGCAATGGCATTGATTGTCTCTTAATGCCTATTATTATAGAACAACTGTCGCTCCACTTTGATAACTTTTGTTTTTCTTCAAAAGATTTCAACTTTGGTGCTCGCAAAAAATAATAAGAACAATTAGATAATACATAAATTATCAATATTGATAATTGAGTAAAAGATAATCTTATATCCTAAAATAAAAATCAACAAAGAAAAATATTCAAACATATTATAAGTTATCCTCTTTAATTCATTAGGCCATGAACACATGAGAGAGATGTATTTACAATGAAATTGAAATTATCCAATCTAGAAGTAGGAGTGATGGAGGAATGAGATTCTCTTTGGCCCTTCATTAAATTGGTTGCAGCAGCTTTGGTGTTAAAACTAATTTTTTAAGAGCTAGTGTTTTTATTCTTATGTTGGTTTTTAAGGGATTCCAAGTCTAAGCAGTTAAAAATTTCCCTCTTTTTGGGTTGATCAATTGAATGCATCTTCATTGGTTAATTTGTTACAATACGTATCATATCATTAAACAAAGAATGAATAATATCATTGGCCTAGTTGGATAGTTTACTAGTCAAAGAATCATGAATTGTTTAAATATCTTATCAGTAATCCTACATTTTGTTAGTCATATACGTAATATGGACTTTTTTAGTTACAAATTTGCAATATAATATGGACTTTATTATTACGTAATCCTATATTTTGTAAGTTGCAATATAATATGAACTATAAAATAAAGTGACAAATTTATTATAATAGAGTATAATTTGAATTCATTACTATGTTTGTTTATTACATATATGGAAAAAAAAAATCAAAGTAATTATGTTGATTATTTGAACTATTATTGTGTTTGTTTAGACACAATTATATAAAAATGTAAAGTCGATAAATTTTATTCTTAAATATTTGCAAATATTATTGTGGTAATCATTTATATAATAAAACTATTGTAAAAATTTATTGACAAAAAATAGTTTTAGATTTTTGGTAGTAAATATAAAAAATAAATTCTATAAATTATTACACATACATAAGAATCTGATAATTATAATATCATTATAATTTCTTGCACAACCATTGTATTCTATGGATTTCATCTTTTACGTTCATTATATTATTAATAAGAAACAAAAGCAATAAAGAATGTCTTTCAATAACAAAGTATATGGAAATAAAATGTATAAAATAACATAAAATAATCAACTAATATATTGGCTTTAGGGCATACACTAAGACCCTTATCTCCCATTCTATGTTAATTTGCAAATGACTTGCTTTGAGCCACACACAGCATCTACATCTTTGATTGCTATGTAAATGAGGGCTTTTAATCCAATATTCAATAATATTCTTGATAACCTTAAAATCTAGCCTTTTAGCCATCAGAATCCATTCACCAATTAGCAACACCAAAACAACCCCAATACCTACTCCTTTCTACTTCATAGTTCCTTCAAATTACAACTTCCATCCTTGTAGCTTGATCAAGCCAATTTCTTCATCTGCGAATGAAAATCCATAGATTGACAATCTTTAATTGGTTGACGAGCAAGGAATAGAGCCAAAAATTTCCCTTTGACCACTTTCTTAGTTGCATAGTCAATATAGAACTTGGATAATAATATGAACCATCTTGCAAGCTTACTAACTAGTGAAGGTGTTTCATGGACGTATTTCAAAGGATCCATCCTAGAGGAAACTTTTACTTTAGAGGATTGAAAATAATGGCATAACTTTTTGTTTCCCACACCATAGCTAAGAAAAGTTTTTTCAATGATTATCTGTTTCTCTTTCGTATTATAGATTCTGTACTGTCATCCCCAGCTTGTGCTAGCCCACATTTTTAAAACACAGATCAGAATCAAGGTATTCTTAGGTTGAGGAGGTCTAAAAAGGGTGGAGTTAAGAGAGTGCAACATAGAAATTGAACTTTATAGTGACATTAGATTTCTCCTTGTATATAGCTTCATTGACTTCATTAGGAAAAGACAAAATGAACTAATTTACTAATGAGAATAAGAAAAGGAAAACAAAGGATGAAAAGAAGAGAAAAAAGAATTCTTGCAAACTATTATAATAATAATAAAAAAAAAAAAAAAAAAAAACATGCAGCGCAGGTAATCACTTGTGACTGCCAAGTGGCGCAATCATTTAATTCAGAACCACATAAATTTGATAAAAGACCCATCCTCATTTCTTAACATTTTCTCCCTTTAAATTGATAGAAGGGTGTCCTATTGATTATCATATTGCTAAACAATTAATCAGAGAAGCATTCATTCATTGACAAGAGATGAATTTGGGATGAGCAATATGATAACAATCGCGAATACTTCTATTTGAATCCTTTGTCAGCAACCAAGGCCTAAGAAAATCAATTACCCCAAACTAGACCTTGTGACTTCGTATGCCAAGAAGCATGCTGCATTTGCAGGAACACTTCGGGCCATGGCAGGGCCAAAACCTTTGTATAAGCCTTTGACACCTTCAGAAGATAGGATCTTTCTGAAAGCATTGATGGAGCCAGTGAACTTTGGACTCCTGTAATCATCAACCTGAAGTACACTCTTGACAACATCAGTAGGGTAAACCAGTGCCCAAAATGATGCTCCAGCCAAGCCTCCAGCCAGCATCAACGATCCCCTTCCCAACTGTGAAGTGTCCTGGCCACCAGCAAGGTATTGCTTCAATAATTCATAGACACCAAACATAGCAGCATTCCCCGGAACCTCACGTCCTAAAGTAGGGACTAAACCCTTGAAAAGCCCCCTTGCACCACCTTCTGATTTGAGAACATGCCTAGCTACATCCATTGGCCCTCCATATTTCACTGCCACAGCTGCTGAGCCAGAACTTGCTAATGCACTTTGTGCCTGCAACCTGCTCTCAGCATGAAAGCAAAAAGGTTAACAGGTAGATCCATAGGTTCATAAGCTCCACCTTTAAAAGGAAAAAGAAGTGGCGGATAAATTATTCAGAACTATGTGGCACCATGATTTTAACTTGAAACTGACATGCAACCAAATTGTTTAAGGAGTTTCAAACGGCAGCTACTTTAGACATTGTTTACCCTCGATGAAGGTGAAACACAGCCTTAGGATGCTAAGGGGAAAGGGGTAAATAAGGAAAAAAAAAAGTAAAGCATGAACACAATCATTGTGGAATAGAAGAAAATTAAGAGTTTGGAGGAAAATCAGAAATGTTTGAGAAAGTTTAAGACTTCTCCATGTAGACTTGCATAACTAGTGAGCCAAATACAGTGAAATTAGAAGATTAGTGCATGATAAAAGGGGGCGACTGACCTGCATTTGATCAACTCTGTGGGGCAAGCAAGAAAAGAAACGGCAACTCCAGCTCCAGCCCCACAAACAATCTGCTGTTTAACTGTAAGTGGCGCACCCGGTTGAGATCTCAATAATGCCTCCATTTGTCCCCTCACAGTGAAAAGGACAGCATTGAAAGCTGCCACAGTAGCTAGCGGTGCTCCCATACCTTTGTATAAACCCCTTGGGCCCTCAGCAGCCAATGTCTGCCTAACAGCATCCATTGCACCTGCATACTTGGGGGGCTGACCAGGTAGTGGAGCAGGCTGGCTCTGGAGTTTGACCTTGATAGTGTCAAATGGGTGTCCACATATCAACTGTGCTGCTCCCCCAACAGTCCCAGCAGTTAAGTCCTTTGCTACGTCCCCCATCTGCAAGGTAACTTGCAAATATCAAATCAACTTAAATAATATAATTAAAAGATTGAATAAAATTATTAGTTTCTTAATGAAAAATGCTACAGATATTTCTTGTCTTTCTGTTTCAAATAGCATGCTAGCCCAAATGATAAATGAAGAAGCGTGCTTTCTTATTTGCTGGGATCTCACTTGTAATGGTTAATGGTGAGTCTTGAAAGTTACACAGGCCTAACAGAGGTAGCAGACAGCCGTACTTGAAATTAACAGTTGCCACAATACAGAACAATTTCAAACTCCAAAGAAGAACATGCTGACATAGAATTATAAATAACTCAATACAGAACAATTCCAGACTCCAAAGAGGAACATGCTGACAGAATTATAAATAACTGTCACTGATTTACATGCACTCATTTCCAAAAGTGACAAAATATCCCTATTCTTATCTTTTTCCATTTAATTCGATTTTTGTATTAATTGCATTTTTATTATTTGAATACTGATTTAATCTTATTTGCATGAATTTTGTGGAGACCTGTCCTGATTTGCAGCATAGATAATTGAGGATTCAAAATATATGGTGGATTGACTTAATTATAAAATTAGAGGCAGGTATTCAGAATTAATTGCAAATTACAAGGATGATTCTTAATGGGGTTCAGAATGGGGTTCGTTAAAGAAAGCCCTTTCCTCTTTGACCTTTGTTAGGAGGTTTAAGTCCTTTCCTCTTTGACCTTTGTTAGTTGGTTTAAGTATGTCAATCTTGTGTTCTTGATGATAGTGGTTTCCATTCCACCTGTTCTGCGCCAAAATAATATTTAGATCTCTGCTCACTATATCAAAAACTACCTCTCTGCTATGACCATAAATACCCCTCCACAATTAATGCATAAATTCTTTCCCTCCGCTCTTTAACATGCTCTTTAACATTCTCTTCATAATCTTAAAGTAGCTAACTGTAACCTCTGAGCACTCATTATCTTTCACCTGCCACATGACCCTTGATTTGTTAAGACTGCCAACTATTCATCTAGCATCCTCTCCACTTCTCAGCGCATTACTTGTCTACAGACAAATATCTTTACTTATACTCAAAGAACAACCCCTTTACATGTACACCAGTAAGCTCCACAACATTGCTACATTTCAGTATCACTGTCAATATAGGACATAAAAATCTATAGCTTCTAAACTTTGTGGCCCTTGATTACATCCTCTGCTATGCCCAACACTATTTTTGTGCATCTTGGATCTAAATTATTGAAAGGTCAAAGTGAACTATGCCCAGAGCAACAAAAGAAATGCATTTTCCCCATCTTCATTTGAAAAACAACAATCAGCATTTTGCTTCCCCACAATAGGCATAAAGCACAATCACAAGCCACCAGCATATAGTTGTTATTGTTTTTCGTTTGAATAGAAGGCATAATCTACATGGCAAGCTAGTGAATTTTTTTGACAAATAAGTACAACTCAACTCAGCCTTAATCCAACATGGATTTGCTTAAAATTATTAGAAGATAGCACGCTATATAACTCGTAATTATTGACAAAATGGCTGTCTACAAGTTAAAACTCATCCCACAAGAAAGCACAAACAAGCTCAACCAGCTCAAACAAGCTACGATCAACCTTCAGATAGAGTTTTAGGTTTGTGATAGGTCAAATAAATGATGTCAACAAAATGAAGATCATCGTTTAGAAAAAAAAAATAAAAAATCTTCAACCAAGAAAAGCACATTAAGAAAATGAAACCTAATAGTTGGAGTACTATTATCCATTGTCAATTGTCAAAAGGCTACAACTCTCACTTAGAATTCACAGAATAAGCTTTGACAACAATAAGAAACAAGAATTCATATACCAACCCTACAATCAGAAATGAAAGAAAAAAATTCCAAAATTTTCCACTGAAAAGAAATCAATAGAAATTAATTGCTGGTGCAAAAATTTACTTTCAAGAACGTGATAGTCTGTATTAGCAGCAATTTGTATCACTCAATGACATCAAAATTGACTCGTCTGAAAGGGTCTCACAACACATAATGAAATTTGTAGATGCACAACTCTCCCTATATCTAGATGCATGGTACTGACAGCTTTCTAATATGAATGAAATCAGCAAAAGGCATTCTAATATTAGCGGCTCCGAGAAAATAATAGCATCTGAGCAATAGAAAGGAGGCGGATTGCCCGGCACAGATTCATATTAGCTCTACAATTTGTATGGTATTAAGAATCTTACTTAAAAGCTTGATGATTGCAGCAGCACAGAACAAAGAGAAAACGCAAAAAGAATCCAATCCAACAATACCCAGATGATGTTATTGTAATCTGCAGATAACAATGCCAAAAAATTAGATCTAAGGCATAGTTTTTAAGAACAATATTTGCAAAAGCAGTGGAATGGACTCATAAAAGTACCACAAATATAAAAGCCGCCAAATTATATATATATATTTTATTTTGTTCTTTTGAGTGTTGGCCAATAAAGTGCAAAAAAAAAAGAGGAAGGAATTCGGTAACGTCTGCAGTTGGATGTGATAAGGGTGCAAAGAATCTTGAAATTAAAGATCAAAAATGAATTGAATCTTGGAAGATCTTGAGAGCCACAAGAGAGTGGTGAGGGTAAAGACAAAAACAATCCACCAATGTTCTTGAACGTGAATTCCACACCAAGAAACTCTTTGACACAAACAGAGTGATATGTGGTGGTTGCAGATGTGGACACAGACAATAACTACGTCCTCACTCGTCAGTATTAGAATCGCAGAGGTGACTATAGAATATATGGGTAGTGGAAGACACAATAAAATTAATTAAAATAAAAAAATGAATACAAAACAAAAACAGCCGGTGACCGGCGGTATTAAATAAATAAATGGTGATCTGATTTTAAATTTTTGTTGTTTTGATATTTGGGATAATTATATTTTTGGTGTCTCAACTTTTCAGTTTCTGCTATTTTGGTGTCTAAATAATTTTTTTATTTAATCAAGTGTTTCAACTTTCTAAAATAATTATAATATGGTGCTTCCGGTGAATTTTGGCTGGTTGGAGTGATTATTGTACAAAAGTAGGTCCCACTTGTAGATGATATGG
>CATIWO010196334.1:0-26737 GCA_949673435.1 Macaranga tanarius
CAACAATTCAACATTATAATTTATAATACATCATAAAAAAAATTAAGATAATAACTATTTGTAAAATTTTTGAAATATACATACTCGCACAACACACACACATATATAAATATATATAGTAAATTATCGGTTCTGGTTTCAGTTTTTCGGTTTGGAGCAGTTTGGTTCGGTTCGGTCCGGTTCTCAGTTCGGAGAACTCATTATCTCCAGACCCGCCCCAATAAAAATTTTCGGGACAGTTCGGTTCGGAGAAAATCAAACAGTCAACGGATATTTTTGGTTCTGGAGATTTTTGGTTCGGTTTTTTCAGTTTTTCGGGACAGTTCGGGTTTCTCCGCGACCCGCGCTCAGCCCTACTCATACTACGTCAGTAGCCAAGTAATGTTTCTTCGCCAAAGTGTTCTTCCACAATAGAAGAGCCTCCACATCAGATTTCTACTAATTACAATTAGGGTTAGCTTTCCCTAATAAGACATCAAAAGAGAGAAAGAGACATGGAACCTTCTCTGTCGCTTTCTGTGATAAAAATGTTATTTTCTACATAAAAAATTGATACGTTCCCTTTTTTAAAAAAATAGAGTTGTGATCCAAAGATAATAATTTTAGTATTTCGAAGTGAATTATGCATAGTGCTCTGATAAGCAGGTATGTAAATATATTTTTACATGATAAAAAATTAAGAAAAAAATAAATTTAATTTAGTTTTGGTGTTGGGTTTGGTGTTAATTTCAACTAACGAAGATTATTTCATTTTTTTAATGGTTAATTATTGACTTTTTTTTTAATTCAAACATAATTTAGAAATTCGGATTTCTTTTGATAGGTTAGGATTTTTTTTCAATTATTGTCTTTTTTATGGTTTCTCTAGTTTGATAGGTTTGGCTTTAGCACTTTGGAGGTAGACCAGTGAATAATGTTTATATGAAAGAGGGGATGAGTTTATTCAAATAGTGGACATTGATCGTTTAGGGTATTGGTGCTTACTAGATCATGTTAAGGAAAAACTAAAACAAATAGGGTCCTTTAAAATGTATTTTAGGAATGTTGATAATAAAGATTTGCAGATTGTTTACGATGATGTAATAACTTATCAGTTATTATCTCTTTTGAATGAGAGAAGAGAGGTAGATATTTATGTTGTGAAGGAAAATAGTTTAGAAGGTGCAAATGGGTCTAGGCAATTACCTGATAGTGTAAAAGACAGTTGGGATTTTAAGAACTTTATGAATCATATAGAGATAGATGAATTAGATGAATATGGTGAAGTTGGTAAGGTAGGTGTAATTGAATTAAATGATATTTAGTTTCAGTTAGAGGAAGAATTAAATGATATTATGTTTCAACTAGAAAAAGAAGTAAATGATGTAGAAGAAGAGTATATTGAGGTAAATAAAGAGTATTTATCTAATGATAATAACCCAGAGCTTTAAGAAGTTATACAGAATTTCAAGAACCTAAACAAAAGGAGGTATGTGGGGAGAACTTATGAAAATCTAGGTGTGGAAACTAAAAATCCAATTCGAGAAACTAAAAATAATGATGCAGGAGATGATCAAACTATCCATGCAGGAAATATAGATCAAGGATATGAGACTGAATACATTGACTCCTCTAAGTGTAGTTATATGGATACTAATGAAGAAAAAAAAATAATAGGTGGGAGAAAAAAAGAACCTTTCCAGCATACAATCCTACATGTAGCAGGGTTATTTTTACACCACGTATGACATTTGAAGAGTAAGTCATTTCAAGAAAGCACTGAGTAGGTACTCAATAATAGAGAGGGAAAATTTGATGTTCAATAAGAACAAAAAATTATATATAAGAATGAGATGCAAGAAGCCTAAATGTTCATAGTACATTTGAGGTGCCAAAGATAGTAAAAGTGGTGTATTTCAGTTATAGCATACACTAATAAGCATAACTGCAAATCCTGTGAACAAGGTAAGCATATTTACATATAAGAAGCTAGCTGATTTTCTATTGGAAAAGTTTGTAACTATGCCAATATTAAAATTACTTGAAATGCAGGAGTTAGTTAAAAAAAATATGAAGTTATAGGTGAACTTGCTATAATATTGGAGAGCTAATGGGATTATTTATAATAAGTTAAAAAGGTAATGCTATTGATGAATTTGCAAAATTATAGAGATATATATTGGAGATTAGGAGAGCACATAAAAGAAACATAACTATATTAAGGACAATTAATTACCACACATTCAAGAGGATATATATTGCATTTGATGCATATATGAGAGGATTTTTAGTTGGTTGTAGAAGAGTTGTGGGATTAGATAGTGCATTTTTAAAGGGTGTGGTGAAGGGTGGGGTTTTGACAACTGTCAGGAGAGATGGAAATAATTAAATATTTCCAATCGCTCGGGGAGATGTGACAGTTGAGAATAAGGATAATTGGAAGTAGTTCATTGAAAGATTAATGCAAATGGATATTGGCATTAAAAGAGGAGCAAAATGGATATTTATTTCTAATCAATGTAAGGTATGTAGTTCTTTTGTTTAATCTTTTATAATTTTAATTTATTAAGTTATCACTAGTTTCAGTAATAACCAATTGAATGATGTTATTTTAAAGGGTATGATGCCAGCAATATATGAATTATGCCCTGAATCTGAGAGGAGAAGTTGTGCAAGGCATTCATTTTCTAACTAGAAAAAGAATCACTGAGGAAAGGGACTTGATAAGCAATATTAGATATGTGTAAAAACTAATAACAAGGAAGATTTCAAGCTGAAAATGGAAGCATTAGCAGATATATCATAGAAGGCACATAATAATATAATGAAATACAATACTCAGTTCTGGTATAGCATATTTTTTTAGATGGACACACAATGTGAGGTGACAGACAATAATTTATGTGAGGCTTTTGATGGTAGAATAGTTAGTGTAAAGACAAAGAATATTTATTCTTGTCTTGAAGATATCAGAAAATTGGTAATGAAAAGATTACAATTTAATAGGGATATTACAAAAAAGTGGGTTGGGGATTTAAGTCCTAGGATTAAGAAAAAATTGCATATCAATAAAGAGGAGAACTAAAAATTCTTAGTTTTATGGAATGGATAGTTGGGTATGAAATTACACATTACAATGACATATATGTAGTTAATCTTGAAAATAGAACTTGTGCATGTGGCCATTGAATGTTGTCTGGAATCCCCTATTGTTATGTCATTTATGCAATTTTTAATAGATAGGATCAACCAAAAGATTAAGTTTCTGAGTGGTATTTCAAAGAAATATATATGAGATCTTATAGTTTCATGATGAGCATATTAAATGGTGAAAACTTTTGACCTCATACTACTGGGCCACCAGTAAAACCACCTCTATTTGAAAAAATGTCAGGTGGACCTAAAATCAATCGAAGGAAATAAGAGTATGAAGTTGGCAGTAATAAGAGGTTGATAAAAAGAAAAATAAAAATTACCTGTCAATATTGTTTTGGTAAGGATCACAATAGAGCAACCTGTTTAATTATAAAAACACTTGAAAAGCCATAAGCCAACTCTAGAGAGAAAAGACCAAAAAAGCTACAGGTATTTTTTTTATAACTATTTCTTAGTCATTTAAATATCTATTATAATATAACTATGTATTTTATATTATAGGTTAAGAAGAAGAGGTGCAATCGTGATGTTATAGCTTAGCAAAAAAGTACTATGGAGAGTGTAGCCCAGCCTAATGGTAATGATAGCACCTCTCAACCTATTGGCAGTCATAATATATCTCTACCTCAAGTAAATACATGCAGGTTTCAATCAATTATGTAGAGCGGGTCTCAGGTTCAAGATAAGGTTTAAATATTTTCAATTATGATGCACTTATGAACTGGTCATTGATTTTTTATTGAGTACATGAAATAAATTTATGAATTGATTATTAATTTTTTGCTAAGTAGTTGTGATGCATTAGTGAATTATTGATTAAATTATGATGCATTTATGACTTGGTGAATTGGTTAAAGGAAAAGAAAAATATGGCTGATATTGTCTCCACCTCAAGGACTACAAGGACTAAGAAAAAGTAAGAAGAAGAGATGTTCATTAAGCAACTTAGGTCTCGAGGTATAGTCATTCAAGAGAGAAGTCAAGTAACTACAAAAACAAAATCAAATGTGGACAGAAATTACAAGGACAAGCATTAAAAAGAAAGTTAAGTTCATGACTATATAGATTGATAGATAAATATCAAATAAAGGAAAGAAATCCAAGAAACCTACGGGATACAGAATTTACACTCTCTACAACACCAACTCAAACATTATGAATGTAAGCATTTTATTTTTTTTCAAAGTATTTACTTTTAACTTATGGTTCTTATATTTAATATTGAGAAGCAATATTAAGTGATTATGTTATATTGGATTTTACAGCCTGGTACTCGAAATGAACAATTCATAAGTTATGGTTCATTTACACATTCTAGCAACAACCTTACAATACTTTCGAAAGGGAAACTTATAACTTTTCATAGCTCTTTAAAAGTTTAACAATGGTTGTCAAGTTCATTTACTAGTGTTTCTCTCCACAACCATGTGCCAATGCCAATTTGCCATTACAGTCATTGTAAGATGTCATTGTGCTATAACTAGAGTCTCAGCCATTCTACCAAACACAGGCGTCTCAAGCTAAGGAGAAGAACTCAAATATTTAGAAAGAAATTTGACTCTTTTTTGTTGGTTTTTTATTTGTTTCCATTACTAGGCAAAGTTGGAGGTTGATAGGTTAAAATTTATTATATAACCTCTTTTCGTTAAGCATATTTTAATTGATAAAAAATTAAGTATTGGCCTAAAAAAATAAGTTTTTGGTTTTGTATATGATGTACACAGTTATATTTGAATAATGTTACTCATTATCCTTGCACTTAAATGATATTAAAGTTTAAGCCTATTATATTTGAACTACTTATTTAATTATTTTAATTCACTTTATTATTCTTTGAATTCCATAATATTTATTCAGATTTGGGCATAAAAGATACAAAGCTCTACTGTTCAACCATTACTAGTGCCATTACACTTACTAAAACCTGAAATTCCATTGATTGCCAACATAACTTATTCAAAGAATCCACTACTATTACCAGTGCCATTACACTTACTAAACTTGATTGCTACACTCCTTAACCTAAATCACAACCCTTTAATAGCATCATATAATTAATATAATCAACTATGAAATTACACATAATATTATCAGCCTCTTATTTATTCTCTTCAACCTTCCATTCTCATTTTTAATGATAGTGATGTTGTGTTTGTGATATGAATTGTGGTAGAAGATTCGTTAGTTTTGCGTTTTGGGTACTTTTGGTCATATTGTGCATATTAGAGGCAGATATGGTTTGAGATACGGACATGTTGTAATATTTATTAAAGGCCAGTAAGATATATGGGCAAACATATAGGTGTGTTAGTGACCGTGTTGAAACTTATCAATTTGCCCAGAAAGGTATAAAGGCAGGAATACGGGCATGTGTTTGGACCTCATTTTTACTCCAGAAGGCTACATAGGCCGAAACACCCTCATGTAGTGCATAAGGTCATCCAAATTCAATTAGGAAGTTATTTTTTCTCCTATTTTCTCTCCACTTAAGCTATAAATAGGCCTTGTATCAATTTAAGATAATGTGATATGGTTTATTCTTCATTGTTAGCTACCCTAACACTTCTTTGTATGCTTTTTTGCATACATAGTGAAATCTCTCCTCCTATACCCGTAGTTTTTATCCATCTTAGGATTTTTCACGTAAATTATTTATGTCTAATTTACTTATTTCCTTTTATCTTATTTATGATTGTTTATGTGTGCCGATTATTTTTCTATGGCTCTAACAAACTGATATTAAAGCGGTGATCCTGGGCTTGTGTTTAAAACATAGAGTTGGGTGTGGCCCGTTTGTGACCTTGTGAGTCATTGGATGCGGTCCGTTTGTGACCTTATAAGTCATCGCGTGCAGTTTGTTTGTGTTTGGTTAGTTACGGCCCATTTGTAATCTTGTGAGTCATTGGGTGCAGCCCATTTGTATTTGGCATGTATAACTGGTCTAGGTCTAGTTATACTTAAGAGGGAGTGTTGGAGAATATATTCCACATTGGAAAAGTATAAAGAGTTAAAGTGGCTTATAAGTCGTGCAAATTGGATCTTAACACAAGGCAATTGGTTTTGTATTAGATGAACTCAACCTCATTTATAAGTCCACATATGTGTGTGTAGGATAACACTCTTGAGTTCCATAAACTTGTTAATATGGTATCATAAGGAGATGAAGTCTTTATACAATAATGAAACATAGGATTTGGTGAAGTTACCTAAAGGCAAGAAGGCTATTTGGTATAAGTGGTTTTCAAGAAGAAAGAAGGCATTTCGGGAATTGATGATGATAGATACAAGGTAAGACTTATTGCTATAGGCTGTAGTCAGATATCGGGTATGGATTTCATTGATTTGTTTTCTCTTATTATGAAGTATAGCTCTATTCAAGCTTTACTTGGTATTATTACTAAGCATGATATTGAGTTAGAGCAACTGGATGTCTGAAAACCAAACAAATTACCAAAAATCCATAAAAATCCATTTTTTCCCTGGTTGTCATATTCGGACCAAAGTTCTTGGATCACATTTACTAAGAAAAAAAATTATTCTTGGATTTGATATCTATTGGAAGATGAGCCAAGTTCTCAGAAAATTCTAGAGGAATTTCTAAGGTGATGAACTGCTCAGCTTGAGAAGCTGTTATTAGATGTTGATCAAACTTTGAGGCCTGCACATACTCCTTGATAGAAGATGGCGGTCTTCTGATAAGGGTTCTGATAGATTTAGTCCATGATGGAGATGGTTTACTTTTTCTAAACCTATTAAAGCCATTGCTCTAATGGATACCAGAGCAAGAACTACCATTTTCCTAGAGGTCCACCAAGACCAGACAAATGAGCACATCGCTAGGTTAAAGATGATTATGATAGACTCTTTATATTAACTTCCTAGGATCATGAGCAACTTATGGACTAGCTAGGTTGTACTCCTCCTCCTTGGTTTCCAGCCACTGTCTATCCCTCTTATACTCATGAACCCTGCGAGTTACCACAGATGGATATGCTCATATATGTGATTTTAATAAAGTTGGTTAAACAGGATCTATTTTCTTATCATAAGATTTCTAATGTGCAGGATCCTTTTGTGAGGCAAGCACAGAGCATACTTTCTGATGATTATGGTAGAGCCATAATTATATAATATTATAGAGGAGAGCCTTTCAGAGAAGAAGAGATTTTTAGAAACATATATTTTTTATTTATGAAGGCAATGTCTATAAGGGGTTGTCTGCCTCTTTACAACAAAACTCCTCCTCTTTATATAGAGAAAGGAGAATAGATACAGATAATAATATCAACTAAGGATATTAATGATTATATTGACCTTTTCTATACCTACCATGACTTTTGAGAACTAGACCACTGACTTTTATTACATTGATAAGGACTTCTTGGACTAATTAAACAACTATAAAGACTTTTTATATATTATCTTTGACTATAGTATATATGCTACAATTATTTAATAATGTAGCTTGACTTTTAGTCAGTGAGTCCTGTTTAGGAGAGTCTTTTTCATTTCTTGATAAGCTCATGACTGGATGACATATTAATTTCATTATTACTGTCGTTGATGTCGACATCTTCTTGGGAATATCCCTGTGAATATCCTCTAAGTGGTCATCCATATAGATCATTGAATGATTCAATATCCATCATCGATGGGCTTAGACTTCTTGCTGGGCTTAAACTACTTGGACTGGATGCTTTAAGTCTCTGAGAACTTTGAGAAATGGATCTTGGGCCTTGGGTTGACAATCAATGATTTTTATCTGCAAGTAATCCTGTCACATAGGCTTTAGGATAAGCTTCCCATGGTGCTTCTTTATGGGCTTTAGGCCATATCTTAATCATGATTTTTTTGTTGACCTCAAAGAGTCTCTTTTGTAATTTTCTCCATAGTAATACATTTTTTATGTTGGTAAACAGATTATCAATCATGGAGAAATTATAAGTCTGATGAGTCTGGAAGCTGGGAACTATCTTGGACTCATTTTTTATTTTCCATAACGGTCTATGAAAAAGAATTATTGAATGACACTGATAAGGTTGAGTCAGTCTTTAATTACAGCTTCACTGGTGAAGAATAAACTCCATCTAGAAAGAGGTCGGAACCATCTAAGAAAGGTCTCAAGGTGTGGATTAGATTTGAGTCCCATTTCTAATCTCTTTATATATTGTGCTAGAAGGAGTGGCTGTAAATCAAAGGCTACACAGTAGAGATAACATGTACTAGAGAAACACCAAGAACTTCTTTGGGCCATTAAAATTATTTTTCTGGGATTTGGTTAAGAAAACTAAAGATATTGATAAATGGATAGTCTGGATGGATACTAAGCTTTTGAATAAGGTCAGGTCCATAAAGCCAGATTAATCTAGACTAATATTTAAAAATTTGGGTTAAGGTTATTTTTATGAGCTGGGCTATGGAACAAGATAGAGGTATGTCTAGGGGAATTCCTTGAAGAAGGAATTGAGTTTTAGGTGATTCAGATGGCAAATTTGAACTCGTAGATTCAAACATGTATATCATAGGAATGACTTTTAATTGAAAGGGTTCTTTCATGGTACAGGATATAGTAGGTCTGCTTAGTAGATTTGGTATCAAGTTGTTATCGCCTTTGATATGCTCTACATCAAAAGCATATTTGTTGAACCATTCTTTCCATCTGAGGAGCTGTGGATGTGGCAATGTCTTTCCCTTAAAATTCAGCATTTTTGGAAAGGATGAGCAATCCATGATTATTTTGAAATGATGGCCAATGAGATGGAACTCAAATTTCTTGATGGCATACTTGACTGCAAGAATCTCTTTGAAGGTAAAATGATAATGACATTCTGATTTAGAAAAATTCCTACTGGTATAGGCACATATTTGTCTCCTCTTTTATTCATCTTCTTCAAGAAGAATGGCTCCATAAAATTTATCACTAGCATCTGTCTATAAGATCCTTTTTCCCATTGATGTAATCTACAAAGGCGGCAAATTTCTTATATCAGACTAAAGCTACTTTACTGCTGTTATTTATTGTTCAGTCCATGCTGGTGGATTTTTCTTTAGTATGGCTCTTAATGGTGCAGTTTTCTTTGTGAGATTTAGAATGAAGTCTCTCAAATAATTGACAATTACAAGGAACTGCCTTATCTGTTTGAGAGAGAAATTTATTTTTGGAAACTTTCGAAGTTCTGAGGCAAAATGTGGTCTAGATTGATATTGGCCTTCCTTGAAATGCCTTCCTAAGAATTCAATCTGTCTTGCCAACATGCATATTTGATGGGGAAAGCATTATTCCTTACTGCTTTGTTAAGTCTGCAAACTTCTAGAGAAGCTTTAAATGACTTTCCTTATCTGAAGAAAATAATAATATATCGTCAATGTAAATGAGAGCACTATTTAGAATAGGCTCATAAATTTTTATCATTGCTTTCTGAAATAAGGAGGGTGCAACTTTCGGTCCAAATGACATGACCGTTCACTGGAAATGATGATTTGAAATGCAAAATGTCATCTTATATCTTTCTTCTTCTTTGATTCCAAGCTGCCAGAAACTGACTTTTATATCAAACTTTGAGAAAATTATTGCCTTTGATAGGAATGGAAAAAGAGAAGAGATCTTTAGCAAGGGAAACTTGTCATCTCTCAAAAAGAAATTTAATGGCTGATAATCAATAACCAGTCTTTTCTTTCCTCTGATCTGTTCAGAACTCTTATTGATATAGAAGGCTTGCCATGCCCATTCAAACTTTGTTAGTTCAATCAAGCCTTGTTTCTACAATAATTGACATTCTTCTTCTGTAAGCTTTAGATCTGTAGGAATCATTCCAGGATGAATGTGGTTTGTTAGATTGACATCCTCTTTTTGCTTGAATGGCAAGGAAATAAAGAACTCAAAATTGTTCCACAGTGGTGAAGAACATTTCTCCAGAAATTTAGTGTGTGAATCTGCACTGCAAACCTGTAATAAAAATTCATGAATTGGTTAAAAGGATATAGATTTAAGTTCAAGGTGAAAAAGAGATGGGATTGTGGTGTATGGTTGGAAATATTTTTTAAACTTAAATCCATTAGGAAAAATCTGAAGTTTTTTCATCTTCTAATAGATATCAAATCCAAGAACAATGTCTTTTCTTGGTAAAGGTGATCAAAGAATTTTGGTCCAAATATGACAACTAAAGAAAAATTAGATTTTAATGGGATTTTAGTAATGAGTTTGGTTTTCAGAAACCCTCCATTGGCTGCTCTTAAATATTTATCATGTTTTTGCCAATAATCAGGGGGAAGCATATTTGGGTTTAAGATGGTAGTTCTTGCTCTGGTATCCATTAGAGCAATGACTTTAATAGGCTTAGAAAAAGCTGTTGGGTAAATTTGCAAGGTTATCAATGGAACAGGTTGCTCTTCTTGAATCAAAGAAATAATTTTGTCAAGAGAGAATTACAAAGGCTCATCATTATCAGAGTCTAAATACTCAGAAGTCTCATTATAACACACAGTATAAATACTTTTTGGTAAAGGTTCATCTTCTTCCAAAAATCAGGATTCAACATCTGCATTCTCCAGGTCTACAGAAATAATTTGTTGAATCTGTTGAATCATTTTTACTACTATTTTTTATTTGGAAGTACAAATTTTTGAAAAGTGTCCTTTCTGCCCATAGATATAACATTAGTCAATGGCGCCTTTTCCTTGAAATTTTCTTGGGATTGTCAACTATCTGAGAGACTTCATTCTGTATCTCATAAGGAAGACTGCACCATTAAGAGCTATGCTAAAGATAAATCCACCAGTATGTACTGAACAACAAACAGCAGCAGTAAAGTAGCTTCAGTCTGATAAAAAATTTGCCACTCATATCAAGGTTTGATCAGCATATAATAACAGCTTCTTAAGCTGAGTAGTTCATTACCTTGGAAATTCCTCTAGAATTTCTAAGAACTTGGTTAAGTCAAGGATACACTCATATCCATTTTGGTGCC
The DNA here is from genome assembly GCA_949673435.1 of Macaranga tanarius. Taxonomy (NCBI): domain Eukaryota; kingdom Viridiplantae; phylum Streptophyta; class Magnoliopsida; order Malpighiales; family Euphorbiaceae; genus Macaranga; species Macaranga tanarius. The sequence goes on from CATIWO010196334.1 coordinate 11,103, forward strand.
ATCAGGCTTAGTCTTACCTACCATGGTAGGCCAGGACTTCCAGTATTTACTAAATAGCTCTTTTGGACTCTTGTTATAAATAGTACTGTCATGCAATAATTGGTACTATTAAAACTTTTTTAAATAATAGTTCTATCTTCTTTACTTTCTTTCCAAACTATAACTTAGCCCTTTCTGATCCAAATGCTCTTTCTGCTTTAAAAGTTCATATTCAGATATCTGGAGCTGAATAAACCCCAGAATCCATTTTTACAACTTTACACTATCAGATTGTGTATTATCTGCAAAACTATATGTTAAACTTTATTCTTCCAAACATTCAGAATGAGGCCTTATTAATACAAGCAAACTCTCACACCACTCCATATTATGTCCACATCCCTAAGCAGCTGACCAAAGAAGAATTGCTAAAACTATTCTTTGAAAAGTGGATAACAAATTATAAAAGGTTATATGAAGCGGTAGAGCAAGTCCAAAGCACAGAACCTGTCTTCATTAAAAGATCTGATGGTTCTATTGATACTGTCTTTAAGAAATCTGATGGAGATTTTGATGTGTTCAGAATGATGTTCATTATTACTCTTTGGCCTAGGGAGAAGATTCCGGTTATATTATTTGACTAGGAAGGAAAACTAGTTTATACTTTTAAGCGTAATGGTCATTATTTTTTTGATGTATATAGCTATGATGATTGTTGTACAATCTTTGAAGATGATGATGAGGAAATAGAGAAGAAAAAAAAAAGAAAGAAAGGCTACAGTAAAGAATCCTTTAAGAGGAGATTTAATAATAGAGATCCTTCTATAGGAACTCTGGGTGAACCCTTAGGGAGATATGATTATCTTGTATCATATTCTCCAGTTCCTGTAACCAAATCACCTCACTATCAACCAAATCTTATAGACCTTTACTAGAACCTCAAAAGACAAACCCTAAATCTCAAGCACTTCCCTGCTATAAGTAGGCTTTAAAATGGATAGAAAAAAGAAATGTAATTACACTCCATTCAAACACCTATTCCTAAAAATCCAAATCTTTTAGCCTTTTTGCCAGAAATTTTTATATATTAACCAGTGTCATATGATAAGAACTTTCCACCTCTGTTACTTGAAGTTGATACTCACTGCACTTCTCAACCTTTTATTCTAAATTCTAATACAATTGATGTTGAAGGAAAACTAAGGAGAGTTACTACTGCTGAAGTAGTGTTGAACTGGTAGAAAAATAATGCTTGTGCTCAAAACAGAATCCTTAAAAAAGTGAAGGCCATAGTGGATGAGATTGAACAATAAGTAAAACATACTGAGACTTGCTTGACAACTTTTGAAATGGAGATGAAAAGAATCCAAGCGGAGTTATCCAGAGAAGTAGAAAGGAAGCATCAGGAGCTAATGCTTATAGTAAAAAGTAGAAGCGCTCTACATCTACTACAGATGAAGGTAACTGAAATTTTGAGTCTGAAAGCTCAAATTGATCAAATAGAATGAGATTTTTAAAAAAAAAAAGAATATCTCAGTAGCATTATCAGAGGCCTTACCTCTCAAACTCATTCACTCCTTATTATAACCCTTTTCCTTCTTCACAAATCTAAAATCCATCTCATTTTCCACCACCTTCCTCACCTCTAAACATTCTACCTGGATATAGAAAAATTGAGCCAACCTATCCATTTTTTGATCAAACAAGCCAGAAAGGCAAAACAACATATTTTTCCTAACCAAAAACCTCCAAAGAAAAAAAATCTCATGCAGATCAGATGTAGTTATCCTCTTCCTCAACAGAATCAATTGAAGTAGACAAACCATTAGATAAACTCTCTAGTGTAATGATGGTTAATCTAATATCTTCTTTTTTAGGAGATTATGCTCATAATATTATACCCAGCTTCGCCATTGATGCAGTCTCTGAAAGCCTTTCATCTGAGGATTCTATAAAAGAATCTTCTGATCAGACGGAGAGGACATGCCTCAGCAGTTAATGGCAGATACTCAAGATTCTAGAACTGCTTCTCAGCTGCATATAGAAGAACAATGGAGGATATGGAGATAAGAAGAACAACTTCAGAACAATCAATTTCATCAATAAAATCCAATGCATTAGGACCTTATTTCACACTGGATGATGTCTCTCCAGCCTAATATAGAGACAAATTTTTGGAGTTTAGAGCTTGGATTAATAGTTAGATTTTACAACCTGGAGCAGTCCTCAAAGACGTTATCCAGATGTTTTTGGCTAAGCTAATTGGAAAGATGTCAAATTGGTATAACAGCCTACATGTTTATGCCAAAGCTCAGTTAATTGATGCCAATTTTGTAGATGAGCTATTGGGACTCTTACACTTTGAGTTCCTTAGAAATTGGGAAGATGATCTTGATATAGCCAGGAAAGAGTTTTACTAAATGAAATATTGTTCTTTGAAGAAGAATGACCTAGATCAGCATTTTAAAACCATGTCTACAAAATTCTACCAATCAGGTGGAATGACCAATCCTGATTTGAGGCAGGCCTCTGTGGCTTCTATACTAGAAATTCTTTCATTAAGGATGTTTTCTATTATCCAACAGCAGAATCAGAAGATTGGAGATATTCCCTTAGGACATTTATATCAGGTGATGATTCAGGCACACTCTCAGCTCTGTGAACAAAGGAGAATTGTTAAGATATATCTAGGAGGAAAGAAGAATCCTTTGATCAAGTTGTCCTATAGCAGACCAGATTTACATATCAAGTGCAAAAATTCTTCAGCTTGTGTTTTTCCTAAAAAAAAGAAGAAGCATTTCTTCAAATTGAAAATAAATAGAAAATTAAAGCAATAGAGGTATTATCGTAAATGAAAGTTTCGAGGTAAAGGCGTCATCGAACGATGTTATATTTGTTGGTAGAAAGGACACTTTTCAAAATCCTGACCTTCCAAATTAAAGAAAGTAGCAAAAATGATTCAACAGATTCAACAAATTACTTTTGTAGATATGGAGAATACAGATGTTGAATCCTTATTTTTGAAAGAAGATGAACCTTCACCAGAAAGTATTTTTGTTGTGTGTCATGATGAGACTTCTGAGTATTCAGACTCCAATAATGATGAACCTCTGCAATTCTCTCTTGACAAAATTATTTCTTTGATTCAAGAAGAGCAACTTGTTCCTTTGATAACCTTACAAATTTACCCAACAGCTTTTTCTAAACCCGTTAAATCCATTGCTCTAATGGATGAGCAAAAACTACCATCCTAAACCTAGATGTCCTTCCCCCCGATTATTGGTAAAAATGTGATGAATATTTCAAAGTAACCAATGGAGGGTGAAAACCAAACTCATTACCAAAAATCCCATTAAAATCTAATTTTTCCCTCATTGTTATATTTGGAACAAAGTTATTGGATCACCTTTACTAGGAAAAGACATTATTCTTGGATTTGATATCTATTGGAAGATGAAAAAACTTCAGATTCTTCCTAATAGAATTAAGTTTAAAAAATATTTCCAACCATACACCATAATCTTATCTCTTTTTCACTTTGAACCTAAATCCATATCCTTTCAACCAATTCATGAATTTTTATTATAGGTTTGTAGTGTATATTCACACACTAAATTTCTGGAGAAATGTTCTTCACCACTGTGGAACAATTCTGAGTTCTTTATTTCTTTACCATTCAAGCAAAATTAGGATGTCAATCTACTAAAAGCCACTCATCCTGGAATGACTCCTGCAAATCTAAAGCTTCCAAAAGAAGAATGTCAACTATTGCATAAACAAGGCTTGATTGAACTAACAAAGTCTGAATGGGCATGCCAAGCCTTATAGGTCAACAAGAGATCTGAACATATCAGAGGAAAGAAAATACTGGTTATTGATTATCAGCCATTAAATTTTTTTGAGAGATGACAAGTTTCCCTTGCCAAAGATCTCTTTTCTTTTCCTATTCCTATCCAAGGCAATAATTTTCTCAAAGTTTGATCTAAAAGTCAGTTTCTGGCAGCTTGAAATCAAATAAGAAGAAAGATATAAGACGTCATTTTGCATTCCAAATCATCATTTTTAGTGGACGGTCATGCCATTTGGACTAAAAGATGCTGGTCCCTCCTTATTTTAGAAAGCAATGATAAAAAATTTTGCACCCTCATTTACATTGATGATATATTATTGTTTTCTTTAGATAAGAAAAGTTATTTAAAGCTTCTCCAGAAGTTTGCAGACTTAACAAAGCAGTACGGAGTAATGCTTTCCCCATCAAAGATGCATATTGGCAAGACAAATATTGAATCCCTAGGAATGCATTTCAAGGAAGGCTAATATCAGTCTGGACTATATTTTGCCTCAGAACTTCAAAAGTTTCCAGAAATAAAATTCTCTCTCAAATAGATTAGGGAGTTCCTTGGAATTGTTAATTATCTAAGAGATTTCATTCTGAATCTTACAAAGAAGACTGCACTATTAAGAGCCATGCTAAAGAAAAATCCATTAGCATGGACTGAACAACAAACAGCAGTAGTAAAGCAGCTTCAGTCTGATATAAAAAATCTACTGCCTTTACAGATTCCATCAATAGGAAAAAGGATCTTGCAGACAGATGCTAGTGATAAATTTTAGGGAGCCATTCTTCTTGAAGAAGATGAACAGAAGAGGAGACAAATATGTGCCTATGCCAGTGGGAAATTTTTTGAATCAGAATGTCATTATCATTCTTCCTTCAAGGACATTCTTACTATCAAGTATGCCATTAAGAAATTTGAGTTCCATCTCATTGGCCATCATTTCAAAATAATCATGGATTGCTAATCCTTTCCAAAAATGTTAAATTTTAAGGGAAAGACATTGTCACATCTACAGCTCCTCAGATGGAAAGAATGGTTCAACAAATATGATTTTGATGTAGAGCATATCAAAGGTGATAATAACTTGATACCAACTCTACTAAGCAAACCCACGATATCACATGCCATGAAAGAACCCTTTCAATTAAAAGTCCTTCCCATGATATACATGTTTGAATCTATGAGTTCAAATTTACCACCTGAAACTCAATTCCTTCTTCAAGGAATTCCCCCAAACATACCCCTATCTCCATCTTATTCTATAGCCCAGCTCACAAAAATAGCCTCAACCTAAATTTTTGAATATCAGTCCAGATTAATTCGGCTTTATGGACCTGACCTTCTTCAAAAGCTTAGTATCCATCTGGACTATCCATTTGTCACTATATTTAGTTTTCTTTTACAAAATCCCAGAAAAAGAATTTCAATGGCCCAAAGAACTTCTTGTGTTTTTCTAGTACATGTGCCATCTCTACTGGGTAGCCTTGATTTACAACCACTCCTTCTAGCTTAATATATAAGGAGATTAGAAATGGGACTCAAATCCAATCCACACCTTGAGACATTTCTTAGATGGTTCCAAACTCTTTCCAGATGGAGTTCATTTCTTCACCAGTGAAGTCGTTACTCAAAGACTGACTCATCCTTATCGGTGTGATTCAGTCATTCTTTTTCACAAACCGTTCTGGAAAATAAGAAATGAGTTCAGGACAGTTTTCTAGTATCCAGTTCTCAAAGGTCTCAGAGACTTAAAGCATCCAGTCCAAATAGTCCAAGACCTGTAAGAAGTCCAAGCCCATCGATGATGGGTATTGAATCATTCAATGATCTATAAGGACGACCACTTAGAGGATATTTACAAGGATATTCCGAAGAAGATGCCGACAGCAGTGACAGTAATGATGAAAATAATATCATCCAGCCATGAGCCTATCAAGAAATGAAAAAGACTCTCCTGAAAAGGACTAATTGACTAAAAGTCAAGCTACTTTGTTAAATAATCGTAGCATATATATTATAGTCAAAGATAATGTATAAAAAGTCTTTATAGTTGTTTAATTAGTCCAAGAAGTCCTTATCAATGTAATAAAAGTCAAGGGTCTAGTTATAAAAAGTCATGGTAGGCATAGAAAAAGTCAATATAGTCATTTCTATCTTTAGTTGATATTATTATTTGTATCTATTCTCCTTTCTCTATATAAAGAGGAGAAGTTTTATTGTAAAGAGGCGGACAACCCTTTATAGACACTGCCTTCATAAATTAAAAAAAATGTATTTCTAAAAATCTCTTCTTCTCTGAAAGGCTCTTCTCTATAATATCATAATAATCATGTCTCTATTATAATCATCTGAAAGTATGCTTTGTGCTTGCCTTGTAAGAGGATCCTACACATCAAAAATCTTATGCTAAAAAAATGATCCCATTTAACTAACTTCATTAAGATCATGTATGTGAGCATATCCCTTTGTGGTAACTCACAGGGTTCATGTGCATAAGAGGGACAGTGGCTGGAAACTAAAGAAGAAGAGTACGACCTGACTAGTCCATAAGTTGCTTATGAGCCTAGGAAGTTAACATGGAGAGTCTATCATAATCATCTTTAACCTGGTGATGTGCTCATATGCCTGGTCTTAGTGGAGCTCTGGAAAAATAGTATCAGAGCCATTTTTATATGGAGAGCTTAAGGAGGACATCTACATACAGCAGCCAGAAGATTTTGTTGCTTCAAAAAAGGAAGACCATATATATTTATTGAAGAAACTCTCTATGGGTTAAAGCAATCTCTAAGGCAGTAGTTCAAGAGATTTGATGCTTTCATAACTATACATGGGTTTAGGCATTGCAACTATGACAGTTGTATCTATTTCAAAAAGAACTGTGATAGGTCTTTTATATATCTTCTTCTCTATGTTAATAATATATTGATTGCAGCTACAGATAAAGAAAAAATTGGGAAGGTCTCAATTGAGTGCAGAATTTAAGAAGAATAATTTAGATAAAACAAAGAAGATCCTTAGCATGAAGATTGTGAGAGATAGAAAAACTAGCTCACTATATCTTAGTCAATAGGGGTACATTAAGAAGGTTTTGCCAAGGTTTAATATACACAATTGTAAACTTGTAAGTACTCCATTGGCTTTATATTTTAAGCTTTCAGCTTTATTGTGTCTGTAATCAAATGATAAGATCGAGTATATGACTTGAGTCCCATACTTTAGTGCAATTGGTTCCTTAATGTATGCTATAGTTTGCATACATTTGAATTTATCATATGTTGTGAGTTCAGTTAGTAGATACATGACTAATTCAGAAAAATAGTATTGGAAAGTAGTTTTATAAATCCTTTGCTATCTACGTGGCTCTTCAGGAGTATGTTTGCATTTTGGAAAAAGTAGAGATGGGGTTATTGGCTATGTGGATTCAAATTTTATTGGTAATCTTAACAAAAGGAGATCGTTGATCGGTTATGTATTTAGCATTGGTGGTTGTGCTATTAGTTAGAAGGCAATATTACAAGCTTCAGTTGTGTTGTCTACTATAGAGGCTAGGTATATGACTTTTACTAAAGCTGTCAACGAGCCCATTTAGTTAAAGAGATTATTTGGGGAGTTTTATTATGATTTAAAGCTCATGGCATTGTATTGTGATAGTCAGAGTGCTATTTACTTCATAAAATATCAAATGTTTCATGAGAGGACTAAGCATATTGATGATCGCTATCACTTTGTACAAAAAGTTGTTGCATGATGTGGTTATAGAGAAGGTTAATACTAATTATAATTCTACTAACATGCTAACTAAATCACTTTCTTTGTCCAAGTTTGTGTATTGCTTGGACTTAGTTGGTCATTCACATTCTCATTGAGTTGTGCCATAAGAACATGTTGGAAAAAGTGGAGTTTATGTTGTTGCTTGCATTATGGAGTTTTTTTGGTTTTGAATTGATACTTGGGAATTCATGTCAAGGTGGAGATTTTTGTGTTTGTGACATGAATTTTAGTAGAAGGTTCATTGATTTCGCATTTTGGGCACTTTTAGTCGTGTTGTACATATTGGAGGCAGACATGGCCTGAGATATAGTCGTATTGTAGGGTCTATTGAAGGCCAATGAGGTACATGAGGAGGGACATGGGTGTGTTGATGATAATGTTAGAACTTATCAATTTGTCTAAAAAGGTACATAGACAGAAATACGGGCATGTTTCAAACTGTGTTTGGACCCCGTTTTTACTCCAAAATACTACATGAGTCGAAACATACCCGTGTAGTACACAATATCGTCCAAATTCAATTACGAAACTATTTTTTCTCCTTTTTTCTCTTCACTTAAGCTATAAATGGGTCTTGTATCAATTTAGGTTAATGTGATCTGGTTTATTCTTCATTATTAGCCGCCTTAACTCTCATTTGTATACTCTTTTATATACATAGTGAAATCTCTTCTTCTCTGCCCATAGTTTTTACCCATTTTGGGATTTTTCATATAAAATATTTGTGTCTACTTTACTTTTTTCTTTTATTATTATTGTTTGTGATTATTTGTGTACGTCTATTGCTTCTGTTGTGGCTCTAATAAGTGATCCTCCTTAGTAAGCTTGGAATAATTTATTTTGATCTTCCACACATTAATGGATCAATCCACTCAAAAAATTGACATTTCATCTCTCTTTATAAGTCAAGAATCATAAAGGAAGTGTTCATTGGTAAGAGATGTGAAGAAAGATTTTTGATTGAGATCTGAAGAAATTTATTTGTAAGAGATTTGAAGAAAATAATATTACCTCTGCATTCTCGTAATTTAAGAATCTTCTTCCAGAATTTCTATTAGTCCGTGAAGTTCTCATGACACACCTATGGGCTCAATTACAGTTCATATTTCGATCTACCTCCCATCAACTTCTTTGGTATGTTCTTCCACTCCCTCAATATGCATCTCTTTAAAGTTTTAGGGTACTTTTTTTTCTTTCCCTTTGATATAAAGATTTAAAAGCGGGAATGTTTCCCTCTCATATGAACAAATCCTTAGCCTTGAAACCTAATTGTAGTTAGTAAAAATCTAATGTGGAGGCTCTTCTACTATGGAAGAACACTTTGGCAAAGAAGCATTACGTGACTACTGACATGGTACGAGGAAGTCCAAGCTAACTGATATGTCATCGAGTTCCGTTAGATTTGACATATTAGGACTAACGTTGAGCTTTTAAATTAATTTTAGGACTTGATTATAAAACTTTATTTTTCTCGAACTTAATTGAAAAAATATAACTTTTGTTAGGACTTACAATGTTGTTATCCTAAAAAAAAAAAAGTTATTCTCTTTCAATTCTCTTTTATATATTTTCTCTTCCGGTCACTTTCATCTATAGTGTTTTAAAGTTAGTAGAATTGAATTTTGTGAGTACAAATCAATTACGTAAAAGAATTTAAACAAAGTAAAAAAAATGATTTTAATATTTGAATTGATTTGGGTTTTATAGGATTTACACATGAATTTGTTGAAATTAAAATTTTTATATGTATTTTGTCAAAAAAAATCCATATTGATGGAAGAGTTTCTTGTTATTGGTTGTTTATTTTGTTGTTCTGAGTTATGAAATGACTTATTTAATTTAATATCTTTTCTTAAGATGCCTTCTCCATGCCTTTAGTTGCTGTCCTCAATCGATATGTACATTTCAGAATTGATGATGCGTATTTCAACTTTAATGAATTTATGCTGTGTTAGGGATTGTGTAATTATAAATAAATTTTTTGTGGAGATTTCAGAGAGGGATTTCAAAGTTCGGAATTTCGTACTATGAATATTGTTTGTATTATAGACTTTTGTTAAATTAAAAGACATTTTAATTCTTTTATATAGCAATTAACAAAAAAGAACTAACAAATTCTACCAAAACTTTTTAAATATTGATGAGATAATAATTTAAGAAGACAAAAAATTATTTATTTGAAGTTTGAGTGAGGGGTGAAGCTGAAAATCAAATCTTTGATCTATTAATATTTTAAAAAGAGTTAATGTCAGGAAATTATTCAAATTTTAACAATAAAAATTTAATTTTAAAATAAGCAAAAAGTATGTATTAATTGGATAAAAGCTCAAGAAAAAAATATTTTATTTATTTTAATATATTAATTTTAAGATATATTAATATTTTAATTTTATGAAATATTTACAATTTTTATATATTTTTTTATAAAAATTTAAATAAAAATTATTGAACGCACACAAATACACAATTAATTAAGATACACTAACCTTTATGCTTTGTCCTCCTAGAAGAGTACACGAAATAACTGCACCAAAGCATATTGCAAATTGGAGTGGACCCACAAAATACTTGCCCCATTTTGGCCCTGCCATATTCCTTTATATTAGTTAATTGAAAATTTTAGTTCAAATGGCTTATTAGGTCGGATGGTGCTTAACGTTTACTGCTTATTTTAAATTAGATACCAAACATCAATTAATTAATTTTTTACTTAACTTTAATTTTATTTTTTTTCAAAAAAAAAGTGTTATAAAAAAATTTTAATCCTCATAACTTTTTAATTTTTTTAAATTTTTTAATCTTTTTATTTATTCAATTTAGTCCTAAAATTAAAAAAAAATTAAAAAATTCTTTACTTTATCCTTTGCCAGGACTTTTAATATCATTTAGAGTAAGTATACTCTTACTAGATGGAATCAAAACACTACTCAAAAAAATCAGAACGAGACCTAAAATTTTTAAACTTTTTCATCTTCTCATATTCATTAAAATATCAAGAGCTAGCAATAAAAGTTAAAAGTTCTTTATTCTTCAGAAAATAATTTTCAAACTAATTATCTTTTATTGTCAATTCTCTTAATTACTCAGAATAATTTTCTACAAATTTATCCATAGTTCTTAAAAGAAGCAATTAGAAAATTAAGATGACCAATAATAGAATTTAACAATCCTATTACTGAATTCTTGTCTCGGTATTAGAGTCTTGAAAAAGGATAAAAAAAATAATTTTATAAAACTCTTTATAATTTTAAGACTAAATTGAAAAATAAAAAGATTTGGAATTAAAAACTTTAAAAATTATGAGGATTAAAAGTTTTTAATAGTATCCTTTTTAAAATAAAATTGAGATTAGGTGATAATAAAAATAAATTGATATTTAGTACCAATTTAAAATAATGAGTAAAGTTTAGGTACCATCCAAGCTAATTTAAAATACTATGTTATCATTTATCAACATAGGAGAATATTCTTTTTGGAATAATAAGATTTAATTCTAAGAATAAAAATAAAATATAATAATTTAAAAATTATTTTTATATTTTTAGTAATAAAATTAATTAACGAATTTTAATTATTTAATTTTATAGTTTTAGCAAATTTATCGTAATAGAACAATTATGTATTTTTTATATTTGGATAAACTCAATTAATTTTGTCTATATTATAATTTGAATTAGATTTTAAATAATTTATAAATTTAATTGGATATAAATTAAAAAAAATTGTGAAAAATATTTACTTAAGTTCAAATATTCTACAATTATAATTGATCAAGCAATTAAATTAGTGAAAATAATTTTATTGACTATTGATTTAGGAAAATTTGTTCCTTTCCATTAATTTTTTACTTTTTAGATAAATTTTAATAAATTATATAGTTATCATGAAATTCAAAATATAAAATAAAATTAAACATAAAAATAAAAATTATTATTATAATGTAAAAAATATAATACTTTTACAATTTTAAAACTGGAAAAAAAAAATCATCTATTTAATTTTTCAACAATAAATAAAAAAATAAATTAGTAAGTTTCAATCAACAAAATTTCAAAACAGATAAGAAATAAGAAATTAACAGCTTAAATTACACTTCAAAATATCTAGAAAGGGTATTGTTCTTAAAGCACAGGAATAAGTTGAAGTCAAGGGTTTAGCAGTATCACCAAGAATGTCTCTAGCCATGTCTCTGAATCTAAGCTGGCGATTCCCAAGTTGATCATGATGTTCCAAAACCAGAGACAGAAGATTATACGAGTAGAAAGTGACTAAAGCAGCAAGAGTTATGCAAACAACTCCAGCTCCCCAGCCCAGCAACTCCAAAGCATAAGGAAGACTCAAAATCACCGGACCAACTATTGATGTTGTTAAATGATACCCACAGTGCAACCATGATCCTATATAGTTCAAAACAATTTTTTTTATATTAAATAATTAAAAATGTTTTAAAAAATTATACCCGTTTAATAATTAGACTATTTAATTATTGATCGATGAAGCAATTTTTATTAATTTATTTTAATCGAAAGAGTTGAGTGTGTAAAGATTCAAAGTGGTACTAATACACTAACCTTTTGATTTGAGGACAAATAAAGCTCCAGCATCAAGTTCAAGTGTTGGAGAGTGAATGGTACCATGTTCTTTATCTTTTGTTGTGGTTATGTTTATGGAGTTACCAACTACAGCTGACATCTCTATCTCTCTCTTTTTTTTTTTGAACCGGTTTATCTCTCTCTTTTTGTGTCTCTAATTGAGTAGGAGCTGCATATTATATCTATATAATGACCAAATGGGTTGTAATTAATTTTTCTTCTTTTTTTTTTTCTTTTCAAAATTAGTCTACTGAACCTGTCATCTTTGATTGACTTTCAAGTGCCAATGTTCATATTCTACATCAAGATTGTAAGCTATTGTGGACTGATCTAAGCACATGTATCTTGCATGGGTAATTTTTCTCCAATAAAATCCATCTTTTTTAAATGATATGAAAGGGATTGATTCGCAATGTATGATGCTGTATAAAAGTCAAATTGATGCTCTAATATTACTATTATAGTAATGTATGTCTATAGCTGTATTCTATAAAGAAACAATTTTTATTTAGTTATAAAAAAAATTGTAATATCAGCTTGAATGAGTTATAAATAAGAATTACTTTAATAATATAAAAATTATATTTTAATATAACAGTAATTACACATTTATTATATATATATATATATATATAATTAAATTTACTAAAAAATCCAAAATTTTCTTTATAAATGTAAAAAATTAAATATAATTATAATTTTAGGAAAAAGTAAAAATAACTAGTAATTTCACTCATTTTCACTTAGAGACGTGTGATATTTTTTGTAACAGAGAACTACCATGTGATTTAATCCATTAGCAATTAGAGATAAAATTACACTAACACCATCAGAAATGATGACATGATATGGACAAGTTTGAAATTTCAGTCTAGTTCCTCTAATTGAAAGTGAATGAAACTACATAATAGTTATTTGTACTTTTTTCATGAGTCTATTCTACAATAGAATGACTTATTTTATTTAAAAATATTTATTTTAATTTATGAAAGAAATATGAAGATATTAATTATTTTTTTTATTATTTGATATTTTTATTAATATTTTGATATTTTTGAGATTATTAATATATATTTATTATTTTATGAAAAATTAAAAAATTTTATAATTATTTTTAATAATTAAAATTATTTTCACAAAGTTTTAGTGCTATTCTATAACTGAAAGTGTTATTATATAAGTAAAATTGATATTATTTTGTTGCTTTATGAAAAATAATTATACACTTTATAAAAGTAAATTTTTTTTTTGCAAATACCAGAAGTTGCTATTTTTCTAAATTTTTATTATTTTTGCAAATTTAAAATATTTTTATAAAATAATTTACTTCATTTACAACAAAAAATAATAGAAAATACAAATATTTTTAAATACAATAGAAAAAATTTTAAAATTAAAAAAGAAAAAAAGAGAACATTTAATTACTTTCCTATTAAAAATGAAACATATAAGTATTATAATTTATAAAATTTATTAAAATATCTTTTTAAAAATTTTTATGGTTCAGACACTTTAATTGGAAAAAAAAAATTCAAAGACAGTAAAATATATAAAATTAAAAAATTAAATACTATTTACTTTCCAATAAAATTTAATGTTAGTAGTATATGGTCAAAGTTTGAACACGAGTATGAATTCGATGTATAAAAAAATGAATGCAACATATTGATTTTCCTTTTCGGTAATGATAAGTGTCTCTTACAGAAACGGATTTTGGTGTCTCTCTAAGAGACACTTTTACCAAAATGCTCATACCATTTTTTTAATTACAAAAATGTAAAATCTAAAATGAAAATGAATGAACCCGTCGTGTCATGTTTTAAGAACTCATATATTATAATTTATTTATTTATTTACTTTTTTATAAATTAAAAAAAAATCAAAGGCATTTCGGTAAAAATATCGTTTAGAGAGACACCAAAATTCATCTATGTAAGAGATACCGATCATTTTCTTTTTCTAAACAGATGTGTTCCTTAGCAATCATGGGCCATGGCGACGGGATGTGGGGCCTTCAGTACATTTATTGTTCTTTTTTGTTGTTTTGAAAGCAGACTAGCAAACTTCATTTATTGTTCTTTTAAATTATATATTTTTATATGAATAATTTTTTGAGATCTTTACAACAATATCAAAAAAAAAAATACAATTTAATAACAAAGAAAACCTCACACTTTTTTAAACTACGCCCGTGCGTCAAACCGCAAAAATTAATTACCTGGTCTTTCACCACAAGGGTGTGTTAATTGCAAAGCACCAAAACCTGGTCTTTGACTGTGGAGGTTGAGGCGATGGAGATTGAGGAGGAAGAGGAGGCGGTGGGGGAGGATTTGGTGCTAAAGAGGAAGAATTTCGGGTGGTTATCGTTAGGCTGAAACTGGATTAGCAATGCAAGGCATAGAATTGTGGTGTTGTGACAGGACAAAGGAAGAAGAAAAAGAAAATGGGAAAAAAATTGTCTTGAGCAATTCCACACCTTTCAATTAACTAGTTTTTCTCACGTGCAATGCACAGTGGTTAAAAATACCTATTAAATATATAATTGTAATTTTTTATATTATAAAATGTACAAATTATTATAATATAAATAGAATAAATTTTTAATGCTAAATAATATTTATTACTAATAATAATTCATATATAACCATGTATTACATTTTAAGAGTTATTATAAAAATGAATTCTAATATAAGAATAATTGTTTAAAAATATTCACATATTTATAATAGTGATAGCATTAAACACTATGTATGAAAAATTTAAACATATAATATAATTATAGAATAATATAAAAATTAATATTTTATTCAGAAGAGTAATATTATTTTATCTACAATATAATTAAAATAAATTTATAAATTTGTAATAATTTTTATTTGTACAAAACTAAATTAAAATGTTTAGCTTATGTTAAATTTAAAAAATTAATCAAATGAAAATTTTCTTGTATGATACTATCTAGAGAATAATTTTTCTAATTGATTAAAATTTATTGTTAAAAAATAATTACATTTTATTAGTCACTTACATGTAAAACATATGTCGATACTATATATAAATCTTGTGAAATAAGTCCTTCTTGTTTATCAATTAAAAAAAAATTATGTTTTATAATTTCTTTAATTTTATTATTACCTTTATATGCATTCAAAATTATGTAGAATTATATAAATTTAACTAATAATAAAAAAATAATTTTAATTATTAATCAAAATTCATATATATGCAAAATGTAGTGCATTATAAATACAAATTTTTGTGAAATATCTATATATAAATCTTATAATAATTTTGAAAGGAAAAACAGGGAAAAACAATAAATCACAAAGAGATTTAGAATACTGACCCTTTTCTCCAGCAGCGGAAACCTTAATATATATGTTGATCGGAGCCTTAACTACTAGAGCAAAGGCTATGTCTTCACAATCTAAATATCAATGGAATGATATACACA